>PNEQ01065591.1:44480-68275 GCA_003012365.1 Medauroidea extradentata | reverse complement strand
TGGATTTGGAAATTTTGTGTATAAATGTATTTTTTGTATTTTTAAATGTAAATAATGCTAACTTAAGGACATAAAACTGAAGTTTTATTATTAAAGTATCTAATTTATACATGCTTAATTAATAAAAAAGATGCAACAAGGTCACTGTCGTCAGAAAACAAAATCTTGCCCCCCCCCCCCTGGAAAAACCTGAAATGACGACCCTGACTGCAACAAACTACTTTTCTCCGCCAACGTCGCCGCAAATTTAACAGCGAGAGAAAGAGAGATAGAAAAATACATCATTCGATACCTGGAAGACAACTCGGTAGCGTTTACCTATTCAAAATGAAATTCCAGGAATCAGTTTAAAGAGACGACGATGCTCGTCGTATTTCCTGGCAGCCCATCACGTCTCTGCCGCCATCCATCCATGGTCGTAATCAGGGCTTGGTTCAACTGAAAATTCAATCTCAATTTTTTTTGCAATAAAAATTTATCCATGCAGTGTGTATAGATTATCAAGAACTCGTCTGTTAAATCAGCGTTACGTCCAGGGATTAGATGCAATTGCATGTGAAATTAAAACGGATCTCATCATAGGACAAAAACAGAACATTTTGCAGCTGACAAAATGTCGAAATGGATTTTTACTCCATTAGGTTTTGAACGTATTTATATGAGAGAATATGCGGGAAACCACATAGCACAACAATTAACTTCGACAATTTTTCTGGATTATTGAGATCGTTTGGTTAGTAGGCAATTTTTTACTCTGAAACAATTTTGATTAAAACCTATACAAAATAGTTTTCTAATAGTTTTTTATTAGTATTTTCTCACTTACAAATCTTATTATTTAGAAATATGAACGTTTGCGACTTTCGTGACATCCTTCCCCCCCCCGTAAATTATATTTAAAAATCAAAAACTCTCATCTAGAAAATAACTAAAATTACTTTATATTAAAGAAGTAACCAAATATGTATTTCAAGACATAAAAAGCTACACACTACACACTAATGACGAATGGCGCAATAACAACACGCTGGACTAGCATTCGGGAGGACACATGTTCGATCCCCGGCTCCGACCATCCTGATTTCTGTTTTTCTTGGTTTCCCCGAAATTGCTCCACGTGAATGCTGGTGCAGCTCTTTAACAAAGGCCATGGTCGATTCCTCTTCGCGTTCCTGTCATTGTGTCATGTTGTATGTCATCATGACCTCGCTGTCGACGAGACAGAAAACCCAGTTGCTTTGCCATCGGTTCACCTCAGTTATCATCGTCTTTTTTATTTTTGTATTTCTACCAGATATTTTTTTCTTATTTTAGATATAAATTGAAACTAAATCTTCCTCTTACGAACTTTTCGTGTCTCTCATAGTTTTTGCGTAATGAGTCATAAACGTCAAAATGTGAACTTTTACCGTTTTATGTACGCCACTAAAACCAACTGACATACCAAACCAAGTTACAGTGTGGAACAATGTTGTAGGCTATGATTTGACACATATAAAAACAAAAAAATAAAATAAAAACTTATTTTGGTATTTTAAAAATTGTTGAAATGTTTTTAATTTTCATTTCAAAATTCAGCATTTTTTATTAAATACAAAAATAATTTTTATTTCTTGTTTTTATATATGTCAAATCATAGGCTACAGCAATGTTATACACTGTGAGTTGTTTCGGTTTGGTATGTCAGTTGGTTTTACTGGCGTACATAAAACCGTAAAGTGCAAATTTTGACGTTTACGACTCATTACGCATAAACTATGAGAGGTACACAAATTTCCTAAGAGGAATATTTAATCACAGTTTATGTCTAAAATAAGAAAAAATAATATCTGGTACAAATATAAAAATAAACAAAGACGTTGAAAACTAGGTTACTCGCGCCCTTAAGAGGGCGTGGTACACAATTCAATACTAAAAACATTAATCTATAACTGTAGGTTTCTTGAAGCCAATTTACGAAAATTAAACAGTAGCAATCCTAGACAATAGTTTTAGCCAACGTTTTAAACAAAATAGTTTCCAGTGTTACGAACTTCTGAGGCACAATCTCTGACGCCGGAACCTCGTGCATTTAACTGCGGCGCAAGAGTTCACGCGTAAAGAATGAGTAATTTTGGATAAATATTTACTCATAAAGTTGGCAAATACTATTATCTAGGATTGACATTGAGTATTTTATCCATATTGGCTTCGAAGAAAGCGTAGAAATCCATTGAGCTTTTCAGCGTTTATTTATCTACCACGCACTTTAAGAGTGAGTGATAGTCACCGTTTTGAGTATTTGTATTTTGTGTCATAATGTTTCTTCTGGCTAGATTTATTGAACTTAACTACAGACTAGAATACATACTGATAAAGTTTTAGACAACATAAATCTTTATTTTCCATTAAAGTTGTTACAGATCGAGTTGCAGTTAAGAACGTAATGAGAATTTTCCAACTGCAATCGATCTGTATCAACAGTAACGACAAAAATATATTTACGGTGTCTGAAATTCTACCAGTATGTATTCTATTCCGTAGTTAGGTTAAAGTTCCAAAAATTTATCCAGGAGAAAGTTATGACACAAATACAAACCTAAACTCAAAGATATAACTCGCTGACAGCGAGGTGATTTACGAAATCAGGCACTTCCATTCATAGAAAAGACGAGATTTTTTTTAACGTACTGATTTGAAACAACCTTCAGTTATAAAATGTAAAACCGCTAATAGTTTTAGGATTGTTAATCAAATTGCTTTTTTTTTTTTTTTTTTTTTTTTTTTTTTTTTTTTTTTTTTTTTTTTTTTTTTTTTTTTTTTTGTAAATGTAGTACGTGCAGTGGGAAAAAATTGGAGGCGGGGGGATTCCTCAACGTTGCTAAATAACTGCAGGAGATGAGCGAAGTGAACGATTTTCAGTAAAATAGTGAACAAACCTCACGGCAGTTCTAGTAGAGGAATAACCTGTTTATTAATTTTTTGAGGCCGTGACTGTACGGTGGTTTGTTTCTATGTGGTGTAATGTGTTCTTGTTTTTTTTGGGGGGGGCGTGGGGTCTTATTATATTATGTTTTACTGGTTCGGTAATCTTTGCGCTCATGTCTGACAGTCGGGTCTTTGACCAAATGTAATTGTATTTGTCCGATGTGATTAGGTCATCGATTTTTCTGTCGTAATCTGCTCTGTGTGTCGCTATTGTGGCGCGGTTTTTGTCTGTAGGAAGAATAACGATGTCAGAGTTGGATTTCAGAGTTTTAATCTCTCCGAGCTCGTCAGAATATATATTTGGCTTTGATATTGCTGCAAAGGCGTGGCATTTCCTCGATTTTACTTAGAATCTGTGAGCGAAATATTCCCAACAAGAACTAATTTCTTTCTGAAGGTGAACGTGCACATTGAAGATAAACACCCATGTTTTGGTCTTGTACTGGCAGTAGACTATGCATAAGTTAGTTTCAGTTTACTCAAATATTCAAAATGTAATCAATGATGCAAATTCTATCTTTGATTGGTGAATAGGAGGGTTTGAATGGTTGTGTTAGAACCATTCTGTATTTTGGTGAAATAAAGTCTTGTTTTCGACCATGTTTATGTTGTATAAAATTTGTATTTATGTGCTCATGTATTTATTTTAAGAAATCATTGACCTGCAAAGGAATTAAACAATAATTGCAATAATGTCATAACCGATAAAAGTCAGCTTTGATTTATTTATTGATCATTGATTTACGCAAATTTTATGTCTGAAAGTAGAACATGCTGTTCACACATTTAAACAGACGAGTGTACTAATTTTTGCAGTTGATGCAATAATTAGTATTAAAATTTTGATACAATATTTATATATAACTAGCAGTCCCCCGCGACTTTGCTCGCGAGTATTATTCCCAACTGGTAATATTTACTTAAATTGAAGAACCTATTTGTACTCAAAATTGGTACTTCAGTCATCAACTGTTAGAATGTCCAAGCGGCTAGTTCTGCAGCAGGATAAGTAGCTATAGCTGTCCACGCGAAAAGCAGTCTTAAGTTTGCCCTTGCCACTAACAGTGACTTCGCCTGGGCCTTATTTATAGCCCTACCAATTTGACGCTGTGGGGTAGTTACAGACACCTAAGGTAAGAGGTTAGTCGAATGAAAAACGTCTTATTTAACCTGTGCATATCCATTGGTGACGGTGCCCTCAATTACATATTTCCAAAATATTCACTGGAACTTTATTGCTATTACAAAGTTTCAGTGGGAAAAGGTTTCACGAAAACGTACTTGGTATCGCAAACTTAATATTAGAGAGATGATATATCGTCGTTTTACTGCCAAAAGAGACCCAGTCAAAATGAGATAAAATTAAAAATGCTAGGAATATGTTCACTAACAAATGTTGCCCAAGTTTTAAGTATATTCTTCATTTCGTACTATTACGTCACAGTATATAGAAACTTACCACATTTTTGTTAATATCTACAATTTAATAGTGTTTTTAAACAAAATAACATTAATCACTTAATCACTTATGGCAGTATACCGACGATATGTCAGCTGATGTTGTAGAGAAACCTAAGTGGAAAGCGAACTGCAATTTTACCCCTTTTAAACGACTACATGTAAATTGCACTAATTCGATCTGCCTTGTAGTTTTTGTGTGTCAAAATTGAACGTTCGCACGCAGCTTTTAACGGAATTCGAGCCCAGAACCTCCCGGAATTCAGACCTGAGTATCAAACAACTGCGTCACGTAACGTCGTAATAATTCATGAAAATAAAACTTTATTTAAATAAAATTAATTATTTGTGTCCTGCTGGGCTCATAGAGGTTGTACAACAGCACGTCTCGATACGATAGGTTACTGTAGAGTGAAACTCCCGTATAAGTTACTTCTCGCTGCTCGTACTTGCTTTTCGGTTTGTCTGCCTTCAACGTTTACAAACTTAGTTTTATTATTAATGGTCAAGTTATCTTATAAAGTGAAAAGAAACTAACATATATGTTTTAAATACTTATGTAAGCATCACTCTGATGCGAACAACACCTCAATATCTCTACTGGTTGGATAGATATCATGAGTTGATGGAAAATAAATTTTTATGTTTTTTCACCCTTTTGAGAGTCGAATTTCAAAACATTTCAAATTCGCATCTTATACATTTGTATAAGTATCCAATTGAAGTGCAAATCACGACGCTAGCCCCGTTCAGTCGAATCAAATTTAATAAAAAACACATATGACAACTGCACAGTATTGAGAAATCGAATTTCAAAAAAACTTAAAACCGTTTTGCGATAATTTCTGTAATCATCATCCTGAAACAAGAATTAATTGTATATCTCGAAAGTTCGATAAATATCGAGGATTTATCTAAAACACTTTCAAGGTCTTTTCTCCACCTAAGAGAGTAAATTTCGAAAAACCCTTTAATCACGTTTTAGAATACATTATTGGTATCTCGTGGACGTAAAAAACACAACATTAACCCGCTGGGTTCATCATATATCGTCGATTAAAAAACGCTTTTCACCACTTTTCATCCATTTTCACCTCCTTAGGTGACGAATTTCGAAAATTCCTGAAATTACTTTTTTAGGTATTTGAGTAAGCATCAACACTAAACAAAAATCACGTCGCTATATAAAAAGCTATGGGATCGATATATATCGAATGTGAGTCGAAAACACAAATTACCCATTTTTTAACCAGTTTAGTGTCGAATTCGGAAAATATATTTTAAATGGTACTTGGGATGATTAAAAAAGCACCAATTTAAAGCAAAGAGCACTTCGATAACTCGATTGATTCGATAGATATGGAAGGATAATCGAAAACACATTTCACGTATTTTCACCCCCTTAAATAAAGAATTTCGAAACGTCTTTGAGTCCTGTTTAAAACATTTGTAAAAGTAACGAATTAAAGTTAAAATCACGACGATAGCCAATTGTGTTTCAAAGATATAGACAATTCATAAAAAACACATTTTTGCCCTTTTTTACTGCCTGGAGGTCGACCTTCAAAAAAACCTAAAACTACTTTTTGGGTATTTACGTAAGCAATATTTGAAGTGAATATCAACTCTATCCCGAAGGGTTCGATAGATATCGGTAGTTGATTGGAAACACATTTAAGGTCTTTTCACCCCCTTAAATGTTGAATTACGAAAAAATTCTTAAATTGGCTAATATGCATTTTTACGAGTGTCCTATTAGAATAAAAATCACGATGATAGGCCGTCGGGTTCGAGCTCTATCGATGTTTCTTCGGAAACACATTTCACCCCTTTTCACCCCCTTAGAGGGCGAATTTCGAAAAATCCCTTCTTAGTGCTCGCCTACGACCTGAGGGGAACCCCCACAAAAAATTTCACGATTCTGTGTCCAGTGGTTTGGGCTAGAGTTTGATATGTCAGTCAGTCAGTCAGCTTTCATTTTTATATATAGAGAGATTATGAAAATTAATGAAAATTAAATACAACATTTAGACACAATTTCTTGAAACACTGTTGGGAACCAGTCATGAATTATGTTAAATTATAAACTAACTGATATTTAGCAGCTTGAATTTATGGTAATAATAAACATTACAAATTGGAATTTCTTCGACACAAATTCTTTTACTTGATAATATTACTTTAAAGTAATGATGAGAGAAATTTGTACTAAATTATTACTTTTACAGAATTGTCTATTTTGTAAGTCACTAAATGTAATGCTGTCGTAAGAATAAACTTCAAAAACAAATGCTCGCTTGATAAAATCTCGAGGTTGTGATACAATCACATGAACCTGGCTTTTATTCCAAGGCAGACAAAAGATATTAGCGTATCGTGACTCACAGGTCTTGGATGGAGGGCCTAAGAAAGGTAGGCAAGAAACAACGAAGGTGTAATGAATTCTTGCATTCAGTTCAGCTGAAAGCAATACATACGTAAATTAAAAATGTTATTTTGGTCAGCGTTTAACCGTATTATGTCAGCGCTAGTGATTGGCAATATGAATTGTATATGGAGCAGCGAATAAATGATGGACCGAAGGAGGGGAAGGGGGCGATTACCCGAGAAACCCGCCAGCTAACGGCAACGTGCGCCAGATTACTCACGTGCAGTACCCCGCCATGGTGGGAGGCGAGTTGTCTAACCACTAATCCACCGCGGCCCGCTGTGTGTCTGAGAGGAATTCATCAATTACTGTGATTTAATAAGAAAAGGAAACGTACTATACAAACATCAGTGACTTGCAAACTCATTAAAATTTTTCCAGCCATACATCCGTTTAAAAAGGTCAGTCAAATAAATACTGTCCTATATAGTCTTATTGATTTTTTTAAATAATTTCAATTATTTTCAAATGATTTGAAAGCAGTTCAGATATTTGAAATATACTGAAAAGGAAAATTTGTTACGGACTTTGAAGATAATTCAAAAATGTTCCACGATTGTTCCTGGTTATGTAATAGTTGCGCGACGGTTACGAAAGAAGCTAACGTAACGGGGACAATATTTTGTTAAAATCAAATGAAGACGCCCAACACTTCGCGAGGATGCGAACATTAATGTTTATCTGGTTTGAGATAGTTATAACAGGTAAGAGGCAAGATCCAAGTTCCAAACTGTAAGGCAAGCAACAGTTTAACGTTACGGTATTTTAAGAAATAAGAATACCTACAGATAAAGCTTCTATACGCAATGTCAATTTACAAAAAAAAAATTCCTATTTCATCTTAGCTTCAACTTAACAGAGATTCGTTCTCTTCTACACAAATACGTACAATTTACCAATGTAGTACTAATACGAAAATTCTTACTCTAGTGTTGTAAAATAAAGGAAGAAATTAGTTCAAATGCCGCCAATTTCGAAAATTGCTCTACTGATAAGATGCTATTACTCCCAACTACCGTTCTTAATTCACATCGAACGTAACTACACTTACATGAACCAGTATTTTCGTTATACCACGTATGCAGTTAAGGGCAGGGAATTTTCTTGTGGTGGATTTCAGCACTGCTCATTTAATAGTTAACTAGCTTTGTTGATAATTTACAACGTAAAAAAGTAAGATAGGACGCCAGAAACACAGAATTCTCACGCTAACTCGCCTTAAATAGATCAAGTACACGCGAATGTAGTGTTTCGTGTTACGGCAATTACCGTCTTCTACCAGAGCATGGCAACCACTAAGGTAGGGGTCGGTAGTTTATGCGAAAATATTTTTTCGTCGCGTTGTTTCAGAGCCGTACGTACACTTGCATGTCTGCTTCGTTGTTGCTGGCAGTGTATGTCTTTGTATACAGGCGTCACTAATTTGACTGTGCCAACGCCATTAAGGGCACTTAGTATTATTAGTGACACGGGTTCTTAAGAGTGTGTGGTAGATAAATAAACGCTGAAAACATAAATTGATTTATACACTTCTTTCGAAGCCAATATGGATACAATACTCAATGACAATCCTAGATAATAGTATTTGCCAACTTTATGAGTATAAATATTTATCCAGAGTTACTAATTCGTTACGCTGCGCCGCTGTTAAATGCACAAGTTTCCGGTGTCAGAGATTGTGCCTCAGAAGTTCGTAACACTGGAAACAATTTTGTTTAAAACGTTGGCTAAAACTATTGTCTAGGATTGCTATTGTTCAATTTTCGCTAATTGGTTTCAAACCTACCGTTAAAGATAAATAAATGTCTTTAGCGTTGAATTATGTACCAGGTCCTCTTAAGTCCTGGCGAGGTTGGTATGGAGCGAGCATGAGACAGCGACATGGAGAAATCGAAAGGAACTACCCTGAGAAAACTTGCTGGCCAACATGACAACGTCCGCAAAGTTTCCAACTCGGGAACTGTATAACTTCTCATTATTAAGAAACTAATCAAAGTGCAGAGGCTAAATATCAAGTCGTGTATTTTAGCCTACTTTCCGAAGGAAATTGTATGCTTATGGATCACCTTTCTGGCTGTATGTGCCTAGGTGTGTGTGTCATAAAAAATTTTGTACCAGTGGGCCGAATTTCATTAAACTTTGTACACATACAGTACTTGGCAACCTGACTTGACTTTTATATATTTCGTTTGCGCCCTTTTCATATTTTCAAAATTGTGGCCATTTTAACATTTTTTATTAAGCTAGAAATATAAGGAACCATATTTTAAAATTTCGTCAAACTTGGTACACATATACTACATACAAAGCAGCCTTGCCTTTTGTGTATTTTGTTCAGTATGCGTTCATATTTTTAAAATGGCGGCCATCCTTAAATTTTTTGCACAGTATTACATATCTTAGGAAATATTATTCAGAATTTTATCAAACTTGATACACATATACTACATACAAACCATGCTTGTCTTTTGTATATTTTGTTCATCCTGTTTTCCCATTTTAAAGATGGCAGCCATCTTAAACATTTTAGCATAGTTATACACTTAGGAAATACTATTCAGAATTTTATCAAACTTGGTATCTTATACTACATACAAAGTTGAATTTACTTTTGTGTTTTGTTCAGCCTGTGTTTATATTTTCAAAATGGTGGCCATGTCGATGGTTTTAGCATAGTACTTTATATCTTAGGAAATATTTTTCAGCATTTCATCAAACTTGCTAAACATATACTACATACAAAGCTAACTTGACTTGTGTATTTCGTTTATCCTATGTTCATTAGATAAAATGGCGACCATTTTTAAATTTTTAGCATAGTAAAACATATCGTAGGGATTTTTTTTTTTTTTTTCCAGAATTTCTTCGAACTTGGTACACATAATACTACATACAATGCTGACTTGACTTTTGTGAATTTCGTTCTTCCTGTGTTTTCATTTCCAAACGGTGGCAATTTTTATATCTTTAGCGTAATGTTACACATATTAGAAAATATTATTCACAATTCTAACAAAATTGGTACACATGAAGGTACTACATAGAAAGCTAACTTCACTTTTCTGTATTTCGTTAATCCTGTGTATATATTTTTAAAACCACAATGCCATCTTTATATTTTAGCATAGAATTACATAATAGTAACCATTTTTATATTTTTTCATAATATGCCATATTTGTTAAGAAATATTTTTCGAGATTTCATCTAATTCGGGACACACAGACTACACAGCCTACAAATCTGACTTGACTTTTCGGTATTTCGTTAATCACGTGTTCATATTTTTATTGCGACCAAAACTTATTTTTGTTTAGTATGACATATTCAGGGAAATATTTTTCCGATGTTCATTAATTTCGGCAGCATATTCTACTTAGTTGACTGCACTTGTGCGTATTTCGTTTATCCTTTGGTAATATTTTGAAATCTGCAGCAATTTTTTATCTTAATGATAGGAAGACATCTCTGGAAACTTTTCTCTCATTTTAATCAAACTGGGTACGGGTATTTTACTTAGTAAGTTGACTTATTTTTTGTACATTTCGTTTATCATATGCCTTGATTAATATAATTATTTTATATTCCTAGATGTACGTAAACGATTTTAACCTACAGGGTTAATTTGCACCTATTTTGAGGTAAGTAGGCTTAACAGTTATGCTGGTAACTTCTTGTTTCTTTTTAATTAGAATTGTAATGACGATTTTCAGAGTAGCATTACTCTCACTATATTGAGTTTACGGACAAATCGAAAACAAATTCTTCACTAAATTTTATTATAAGCTATCGTCAAGCAAAATAATTACACTCCGTCTTCACTCATTGTGTGTAGTATACATATTTCCATCTCATAACCAAAAATGTCGAATAATCACACATATACAATGGATGACTTTGCCTTGCTTTATTCGGTACAAGTTTCTTCTTGTACGAAACCTTGTTTCGCGCCTCATTTACTTAAGTGGAATAATGGCTGACATGGTTGATTTGGCAGAGCTGATAATTTGACAATGTTGTGTTAGATAATGTATTAATGGCGCATTAATCCTGGTTTACTTCTGAAGTACGTTTATGTTTAATCTTAGGTGCTGATCTTGCTTCCTAGAAAAAGAAACATAGTTTCAAATGTATCAACGAAGGTTGAAAATAAAACTAATACAAACAGTACAAAATTATCAGTGTTGCCAAATTTACCCTAATGCTCAAGTCGTCTTTATTACCGAGCCGAACTGAAAGGCCAAAACACAAGCCATAACTGGGTTAGGTCTTTAATATCTCAAATATTCAATGTCTCACAACGTGAGGACTCATATAGACTGTTCACGCTAAAGTGACCACTCTTAAAAACCATCTTTTGAAGAATTATAAAAAAAAATCTTCACCTTGGCCTCAGACTTAGTTTTTCAATGCATTGGATCCTATATTGCCACGTTTATGATAACTTGTGGTGGAAAGTAACAAAGCAGAGAACTTACTAGGTTTTTAGAAGTGGTGGCATAGCCGTGAACTGCCCACAAGAAGTCCTCTCTCTTTTGCAAGTGACGTACCGATTGAAGTGGCGACTCTCATTCAGGGGCACACCGGTTCGATTCCTTGTCCAACCGTCAGGATTTACACTTAATTATTAAATTTTAAGAAAATAAATATGTGTGTGAGTTTTTGGTACTGTATTAAACTATTTTTAATTGCAGTATTTAATGTAGAAAATTTAATTTTGTTTTAGGTTTACATATTTTATTTATTATTGCAATGTATGTGTTCTTATATGCAACTGAACAACATATTTTTGCTTAGAAAAACCAAGAAAACAGCCAAATTAAATTTAAATTTTACCTTAAAAATAAACACTAACATCAAATTAAAAATTTATCTATAGTAAACCTAAAAATATTATACATATTTTACTGATTATTGATTGAACACTTTTGATATTAAAGAGTACAAATAAAAAAATCATTGATACAATCCCATAAAAACTCACATGTGTTTGTTCATAAAATTTTGTAATTAAGTCAGAATCAAACTACATTGACAGTCCAAGCATATGGTGCCTCGCTACAGGCCACAGCCGATTCCTTTCTCCGGTTCATGTCTGCGTTAGTCACTAGTTATGTCGCTAGTGGCCTTGCTGTCGACGAGAAATGAACGAAAGTGCCTCCAAAACACGGCTTTATTTGAGTAATTGTGTGTGTCTGTATGTAAGAGTCAAGGAATGAAAGAATGAGAGGCCACATTACTTGATATTGACAAAAAAAAGTATTTTAAAGTTTGAATACCTTTTAGTCGACGTTGTACTAGCGACGACGTTTTATAATATCGGATTGAATATTAATAAGGGTATATTTTAATATCACAAGTATAATTTTTTTTCAACTTACACTTACAAAGAAATAAAATGAATTATTTTAAAGACAAGACAAAGGAGGTTTCATTAATTTGTACAATAGAAGGTTAGTATTTGGATCTTTGCATAAATTTTAGTCTGTCATATAAATCAGATTTAATAGAGAAAGTCTAGTTAAATTGTTTTAGGTAAAGTGATTATACAAGAGAATATCAGTTTTTTATGTTACCACGGTTATGTCTATGAAGTATTCGGAAAAGCAAGTAGTTACTTAGCAGTCCAGGATAGTTCCATTACATTAACATTATGGTATCACCGATCACAGGTGCAATAAGTGTGTTATAAATGTGACAAGTTGTCAAAATAACTTTGTGCTCCTTCAGCAGATAAAAATCTCTTGAGGGGTTGTAGATAATCGTTTTGGCTCTTGAGGTGGATCCATTGCCGGCAGAGGAAGATGTTTCCTTTTTGATTATATGAGAAGATTTTAAAGGTACATGTTATGCATTTCTGTGATATTAAGTTCACTTGGTAAACATAATTTATGTGTTTTTGAAGAATATGGTGAGTATATTATTTTGAATAATTGGATGTGCTTAAAAATATATCTCACTTCCTTTCTTGAATGTTTGTAAGATCTTGTGTAGACTGTACACGATAAAATGAGCATTGCTTAAATTTTTCCTTCGGCCGTTTTGCAATCATGTTTAATATTTTTGACCTGAAAACTATCCTGGAACAAAAAAACTGTGTAAACACTACACTAATCTCAAACTTTAAACATATTTGGCCCAAATAAAATATATGATTTGGATATTAAAAGTGTTGGTGAGTGCTCAGTTTAAAGAGAACAGACTATACCACGTTTCTCCTAATCTGAAGGAGTTGGACTTGTTTCCGTAAGTCTACTACGAAAATTTTGCAGACGTTTAAAGTCGAAATTTCTACAATTAAATACAATTTTATATTCCCGAATCTTTGCATTCCACGTGAAAAATTCTTTCAAGTAAAGTAATTACTGTGTCCTTTTTATAAAGGTTTATTATTTATTTACATCCATAATTACTACAATGCACAAAATAATACGGCGCGACGTTAGAAATGATTATCGCGATAAAGTGTGCATTTCTACTAAAACCTTTACAGTATCACTCTTAGGAGCCACACGAGGTGACAAGTGCACTCACAACACCATAGCACACATCACAATGTTCAGTGGACAATCTCAGCCGGCATCACAACAGATCAAGCGGTACGGGTTGGCATTTCGGCGAAACGGAAGGCGAATGAGACTGACTGAAGAGTGAAGAGCTGCAGAGGAGATGTGTGTTAACGAGATGAAATGTTCGAACTCTCAGTGGAAGCTACTGCTTTCACAAAACAGCAACATCTCATGTTATCGCAGTCTAAAGTCTTAGTGCGCGCAGATACAGGTGTGAGCCAGGTCAGAGTGTGATGATTTTGCGTGGTGATAGCTTATGAAAAATAAGTCGAGAGTGCGTTTTACATTTATCCGTTAAGGGCGTTCACGTGGATGAAATTCATAATTTTATATTTGTACGGCATAGTATTCGTCTAATATACGTTACTTGTGACTACATTTTCCTCTTGTAAATATTTTTAGCTCTCATAGTCTTCCTATAGCAACATGACAAATGCAGAATTTGCAAGTTACGGGAACGTACGAATAAAAAAAAAGTGACTTACTCGAATGAAATAATTAACACTGAAATCATATATATATGTGTGTGTACAATATGCTAAAAGATAAAAATTTAATTCCTTTGAAGTTATTAAAAAATTCTGAAAATTATGACAATTTACTTAATATCTAGTAATTAAGAAAAGACAAAAATAATTTGTTAATATGTAATTTCAGTGTAAATTATTTTATCGACTAAGTCACTTGTTTTTGTTATTCCTATGTTCCCGTAACTTGTAAATTCTGACTTCGGCGTGCCGCTGCGGGAAAACTATGAGAGCTAAAATTGTTTTGTAAGAAGAAACTGCACTACAAAACTAAAGCTATTTCATATAAATACTTGAACACCCTTAAGTGAATAAGGAAGGAGTAATAAATACTACATTGTTAAACGACTTTAAAATCAAATTAAAAAAAAAAATATACGTATTTCATTGTATGTGAATACCGTGGAGAGTGTCGTTGCATAGTATCAAGTATGTTTTAATTTTACTTTTAATCAAATACAATTTTAAATTCGACTATATAGGTATCATTCCTGCCACACAATTGGAAACACATTTTCAACTTACTTCATTCAACCTATCGGTACATAACTATAACCAAACTCCACCATGCCTCGCCCTGTATACCAGTAATTTCTGTGTTCCTGTGACAGTTTTCGCTTCTGTATTAAGTGCATATGAACGTGAGCTATGCCAGAATCGTTAACGCCTGGCGTGTAATTTTCATAATTAGCATCTCGAACTTCCTGGACAAGCCACAAATGTGGGGTATTTTTGTACTAAGTATGGTTGATGTAATTTTTGCAGGCCATACACCGCCGATCACGGCAAATAACAAAAACATATCTGTTACTGTCCTAAGACTGATGGACATTTTTAAAACTCGCAGTTGGTGAAGTTATTTTTAATTACATCAGATTTAAAATGTGTTTCATCTCCTAAACGTAGCGATCTTTAAACAATTTGTGCAGGTAAATATTATGAACTTAACAGTTTTTTTGGGACACGTCTTCGCAAAAAACTGTTGCCGTATTGCAGAAAAACCTCACATTAAAACTAAAAGCAATAGGAAGACAGTATTAGCTGTTGTCAACGACAACTCCGGAAAGGAATACAGTCGTAACCCGAAAGACGACACACACAAAGAAAAAAAAGCAATACTATTACAAAAGGATTACGGCACGGGAATATAGCCGCT
Source organism: Medauroidea extradentata (assembly GCA_003012365.1). Classification (NCBI taxonomy): domain Eukaryota; kingdom Metazoa; phylum Arthropoda; class Insecta; order Phasmatodea; family Phasmatidae; genus Medauroidea; species Medauroidea extradentata. The sequence continues at coordinate 53,172 of PNEQ01065591.1, read as the reverse complement.
GTACGACGAAAGACAACAAAAAAATAGATAAAAAAATTAAGTTTTATGAAAAATGACGAGGACAACATAGACAAGACAAATGACAAGAGACACGAGTAGATATGAACACAGACAACAAACCAAAGAAAAGAAAAAACAGACGAAAAGCAGCACGTCTTTGTTCGGTGGCAGCAGACGCTCCTAAATGTAGCTTTTCACCCATGCGAAAAGTAGAGGGAGAAGAAACACTAACAGTGCGTTTATTTTAACATACAGGGTGAAATAGTTGACAGCTTGTGTTTCAACTTTGAACAAGTACACGCAATATTTAACTGATTGAATCAACACGTTCATTTCGCTCTATATAAAGAATGTGCATAAACTCATCCGATGTATTTCAGGAGGTGAATTTTTGTGCAGAATGGCGACAATTATGCATTGCAGCTTATAACCTATGTTAAGCTCATAAGAGAGATATATACTAGGCTTTCTAACGAGATATTACAATTGCTATTTTTTCTGCTAGATACCGAAAAAAGCATTAAATAAAAATACAATGTTACAATGTTAAGCGTTAACAAGATGTACAACATTAAGAAAAATAGTGTTGCCAAAGTTCGCCTACATACACAAGTTGAGATTACCATCCTCCAACTATGTACAAAGTTTTAGCCTTCATTTGACATGACAATTTGATGTAGTACATGGTTTACAGTAAGTCGTACTGGACAAAAAATGTGCCGTTGGTGTAAATGGTCAGCAAATACTGTTTTCTTTAAAACGCACACAATGATGTCAGCGACTTAATGGTCACACTTATTTATATTTAGGTATATGTCAACGTGTTTATTTTCGTATGGTGTAAAATAGCGAATAACACTAAATTTTTTACACCGTTTTCGTTAACTAAAAAATCTCATAAGTTGAGCTAAGCTGCAATGCATAACCATCAACATTTTCCATAAATAACCACTTCCCGAAATAATTTAACTGAGTGTCCGAACATTCTGTAAACTATTTTGGGACATAACGGTGCTAATTCATTTACGTCTCATTTTAAATTCACGACATTTGAGTGCAGTTTGTTTTACTGCGTGAACGTTCAGACCTGAGGTACGCCAGAGCTCAAAACCATTTCACTTGTGTATGCAGTTACGTAGTAATTTATTCAGCTTTTCATCCTCATAACATATGCAATGCGAGGCACGTGGTCACGCGATGCATGGATAAGAAAGCACAGTTAAATTTTCACAGTAGTTTAGAAAACTCTTACATTAATGAGTTAATAGCTAAATGAAATTTTTAGAACCTATCGTTGGGGGTGTGTGATTTAAAAAGTTGACGTGAGCAGAATTTAAGGGGTACGTAAGTGAGCGTTTTCAATCCTTAAAAAAATGCAATATAACTATGACTGTTTTAATTTTTAAGTTTGAAAATTTCAAACCTATAAATAAAAGTACTTATCAGTCTGATATTGGTTCTTTATACGCTATGATAAACATAAAATAAGGGTATCTAAAAACATAATTTTTGTAAACTTAATAACGCAAATTTAGTTATTAATTTACAAGCTAAGAGATGTTAAACACGAAAATAATGCTTATTTTGAAACACAGCGTATTCAATGTACAATTGGAGCGCATATTTCCTTACGGTTATGTGGCTGTAGTGAAATGTAATATCAGCAGTTGGCAGCACTGCGACTGCAGATCGATGTGCGTGTATTGTGAAGCTAGAGAAAGACAGAGCTGGCGGGTGGTTGGCGAGTGAAAGGACAAATGCTTCGCAGGGAGCATACAGCACAGCATTTGTGGAGTGAGCATTAAGAGCTGGGGGAGGGAAAAAAATAACAGCAGGCGATCGACGAGATTTAATGGAACATTTCGGGCCGCCACAAAACTGCGAAGAAATGAATTCCAATAACAATACAGCAACCTGCTGTGCGGACACAAATATAAAACACGATTTATCTCCATCGTTTTAGAGTACATCGCGACATTTTTTATGATACTGTGCGACTGTTTATCTGAGATGAGTTTTCGTCCCCAAATAGTATACTACAGGCAAGAGTAATCAGTCACCATACCAAATGTATGTCTTTTAAATCGTGTTGAATATCCTAGTCTTATGATTTATACATCTTGCTTATGTACTTTGTTTTCGCATTAAATAACTTTTATGTAATTTTACGCAATGAACAATCCCGATTTCTCACTAGCGTCACATAGTACCGGTATTACCAGTCTGTAAAGTCGTTCTATATTATTTTTATCATGAGAGGAAGATAAACAGTTAACTGATTGAATAACGCTAGCGTATTGAGTACTACAATTACGGGACTTTTTTGCTGGTTTGTTTGTATAATTTTGAACAGTCTTAGAGTATAAATCTGTTAAATATCAAGAATCGCTCGCTACTCATCGTGTACCGGCCAAGCTATTGATTTTAGAGGTGTAGTTGAAAAATATATAGAGAGACGTTGAGAAGCAGTCATACGCAAAGAAAATTGTAGTTTACCAACTTGTAAAAATGTTTTTGTTGTTGTCACGTTAGTTTAGGTTAGTTTCGATTAGTTTAGGTTAGTTTAACTTCGTTTAAGTTACATTAGGTTAGTTTTAGTTAGGTAAAGTTATTTTACAATTAAGTTTTCTACGTTTTGTTAGATTACCTTAAGTAAGGTTAGGTAACCTAACCTTACCTAACGTAACGAAAAATGGAAATTTTCGAAGTTAGAAAACTCAAATATTATTTACGTACGACTACTTCAAAGGTCTATAGAAACATTTTTCAACAATAAGATATACATCTAAAATCAGTAATTTGGGACATACACGACGAGTAGTGATTACTGATATTTACCATCAATATTTTTTTTTTGTTCCTGCCTGATGTATCCTTATGGGCCCGATCTACCGCAATTTTCGTCACCATTTTTTTATTTGTACCATATATATATATTTTTTTATTTTAGACATAAAATGTGACTAAATTTGGCCCTTATTAAATTTTTTTATCTCTCATAGTTTCCGCGCAATGACTTGTTAGTCATATTTTGCATGTTTCCGTTCTAAGGACTACACTAAAACAAACATATATTCTAAACTAAAAAAAATCACAGTGGGTAAAGACATTGCAGGCTACAATGTCATGGTCATAAAAATAAAGAATAAAAATTATTTGTATTTAAATAAATTATTGAATTTTTAAAATTTTTATTTTCAGTTTCAGCATGTTAATAACAATTTCCCCTCAAAAAATTTAAATTGTACTATTCTGGCTATTTGTACAGTGACATTTAGGATTTTCATAACGTGTGCATATTTTAAAGTCGAGAGCGATACTGCGTAGGACATTCCAAATGATAGTACGGGTCAGAGATTTTGTACATTTTCACAGAGTTTGTGTTAATAGCATTTCTAACAAAATGACTAAGTGATTTTTTGGGATATCTTATACATACAGAGAAATAAATATAGTTAATTTGAGTTACCACAAAAAAGTGAAAAAAAAAGTACTTATCTAATAAATTGTGAATGTTAGTGATTATCTATGATTTAGAAGTTTTTACATATTGAAAAAAAAATACATTTATGGAAGCAATTATAATTAACATAAATTCAATATCCAAATTTTGTAAACGTAAATGACGTAGTACAGAGTTTGCGTAACTTAAGCAAGACACTTAGAACTGTCTCAGCTTAAATACTTGACATATTAGGCAGACTGAATGTTGGTGTTGATTGATAAAATTTGCGCAGTTACTCCAGAGAGAGAAAAAAAAGTTTTGTACACAAAAACTCGTTTATGAAAACAAGATATGCACTTGAAATTAATTTATTTCGATACGGTGAATATATTTTCGGTTAAGATTTCATAAACACCGAATCCATAAGATCATTCAGAATGTCATTGATATCTTTAGCGAATAAATAATAACACTGATGTAACTTCATAGTTTTGTTGTGTCAGTTAAATTAAAAATTTAACTTCTAAATACGCCACGTTACTTGTCATTAGTTATATTCGAAATGAGCTGTAACAAAGTTAAATAATTAAAATATTTCGTTAAGGATGAAGTGTACTTTGTTAGTTTCTTTATATAAAGTAATTCTTAATTTTCATTACGTTTGCAAGTAGCATTTAATTTTGTTATTAAGCATGTCGCTACAGTACGGCATGTACACAGTAGCGAAACTGAAACCGTAACGCACTTCATGGCGAGGGAAAAAACTAGATTTTAATTTCCTTTTATTCAAAATTTTCTAAGAGGTTGTAGAAGATAAAGGCGTTTTATTTACATCGTGGGCGACAGCACCGGATACTGTTTGCAGTTCCAAGTCTCAGCGTTCTTTTGTGGAATCTGGGGTAATTAAAAATCAAGCTAGGAAGGCATCTGTAATTTCCGTTTGACTCGTCGAGATCCATCTCGTGTCTTTTAATTTACGTCAGGTTGGTTAAATGGCTAACAATCTTATAATGCAGTCATCACAAACCTTAGTTTACATCTCACTCGAGTAACTTTCTAGTAGGTTCATCAAACAAGGGGAAGTTACTGTAAGTGAAATGGTGATTCTCGCCCTACGAAGCAAATAAAATACTTAAGGGGGATTTGTCCTACTCAGCTTACATTTACGGGTTCTCTTATAAATCCAAGAATAGAGAAGTTGTTCAACAATTGTTAGGCTGGTATGGCATAATGTATGGGTTCTTTCACTTTTTTGGAATCAATGCGGCTTGGTTTTTGTCACATATGTGACCGCTGTAGTCACTGCCGTAGGTAAAGCTCTTTTCTCTTGTCAGCTGTTTCCGTTACAAAATAATGAAGTTAGTGAGGTTACAACAATTTCAGAAAATTTAATAACTTTTTACCTATGCACTGTCACACCAAAAATTATGATACATCCAGTGAACCAAACGTTATCGAGAAAAGTTAATAGTAACAGGGGCGGGGCGGCCTAGTTAAGGCGTTCACGTGGCAAAAATTCATAATTATATATTTGTACGACATTGTGTTCGTTTTATAGACGTCACTTGTGACTACATTTTCTACTTGTGAATATATTTTAGCTGTCATAGTCTTCTCACAGCGACATGACAAAGTCAAAATTTGCAAGTTACGGGAACATGGGAATATCAAATACCAAATGACTTAGTCAAACGGAATAATTTACACTGAAATTATATATAGAGACATGCAAAATTCGCGTTATTTTCTGACAGCTGACTAGACTCCAAGTGACTATAGGCTCGTTCGACGTCTCCCGCTGGCCGATATTGTCGTGACTTGCCGCGGAGAATGCTTACACGGTAGAGAGGCCAATCTCTGTAAAGTCGTAACACACGTAAATGACAACCCATAAAAGTTCGTGGCCAATTGAATCGCATATTATGCTCTGTTATGTATAGGAAAGTGACGTTTAGTCTGCTACCAAATGATAACGCGAATTTTGCATGTCTCTAATTATATATTATGGATAGAGATGTAAAATTTCGCGAATTCAATGACCTGCATGTTAGAATCAAATATCCTATGCATACTCAAGTCCCGACCATTTGTCCACTGGCTGCTGCTCAGTGGAACAGCAGACAACGAACGAATAGAAATTTTTTGAGCATGCACAGGATGATGGATTCTAGCCTACAGGTCGTTTATTTCGCGAAATTTCACCATCTCTAATTATGGACCATACTCTAAAAAATTAAAATACACTAAATATAATTCCTTTGTAATTTTTAAAAAAATCTGAAAATTATCACAATTTAATTAATATTCGGAATTTTTTTTAAAAAAGATAAAGCTACATTATTGAGGGTTTTAAATATTTTAGCATATGGCCTACAATGTCTAATTTCAGCGTAAATTATTTCGTTCGAGTAAGTCACCTCGTTTTTGTTATTCCTATGTTCTCATAAATGGTAAATTCTGACTTTGGCATGCCATTTTGGGAAAACTATGAGAGCTAAATAGTTTTACAAGTGGTAAATGTAGGCACAAGTAACGTGAATAAAACGTCGGACAAATATAAAACTATGGATTTTTTTACCACGTAAACACCCTTAAGAGAGCCTCGTTACATTGGCGATGTTAAAGCGTGTCAAGCGTATTCTTCATTATGCTACCCTGAAAATTGACTGTGAAATATTTTAATCTTCAGATAAATTTAAACCCAATATTAAGAAACAACACTGTTAATAGTGTCAAAACAATGAAAGACCAAGTATTTTTTTTAAGGAACAGAGTTTTAAAGTCGATCATCAGGTTAGCATTACTCCCTTAATTATTTTTTTATGCATTACCATCACGCAAAATTTACAAGCTCTGTCTTGACTGTGTTTATTACGTTCACTACTACGTTTATTTCAGAGAAAAGGTGGAAAGGTACAAGCTGATTAAAATGAAAACTGTAACAAGGGTTTTAAAATATCTCTTAATCTTTTTGTTGTTGTGAATAGGCAATACAAGTACACTGTTAAGAACTTCCTAAAATGTTTAGGAAGTACGTAATTAACGTAAACGCAGTATGGGACAGTTATCATACTTCCGTCTTTTAAATATGCAAACTTTTACATTTGTTACAATACTAGTCTGGTAATGTCAGTATTGCAACGAGTCAGCGCCCCCGAGGGCGCTGGGCGGGGCGGGCTGGCGGGCCGCGCCGCCTTCCCCTCCCCAGCTCGCTACTTAAAGCCCAGGCATCGAGACAGCGGACTGCGCCCCTTCTCTTTCTCCTCCTGCAGCTTCGCTGTCACCAGTCACGCGAGGAGTCAGTGGACTGTGCCCCACCTCATTTCCCATATCTTCCCCCCCCCCCACCCGTGACAGCATGGGCCACTCGCTCCTAGCTGACGTCACAAGTGCTTTGAAGGGGTAGGCACCTGTCAGTCATCCGGGACAAGAATTTAGCTCGAACGTAACTGAATGTTCCCTCAACACCTAGAATGGTAAGCTTACATCAACCAACATGGTCGCCGAGTTCTGAGAATATTCTGGGCATCGTCGCGGACGACTATAAATACCGGCCCGCTGCGCGCACAGACAGAGTGATTACGGCGTTCAGCTAATGAGTGTTTTCTACGGAATTGGCAGCGAGGAACGAGGCGGGACCTGCAGATCGAGGAGAGGCTACGGAGGTGTAGACGACGGTGACTCTTCGAGTGGTGTGAGTAAGTACGAGAGTGGACGAACAGGTTGAACTGTAGCCGTGCATTGAGAGACATTTCTAAATAGATACATATGAGGTCGGAGGACTGATTTGAGAGCTACACTAGAGTAGTAAAGTAGGCTTTAGGGAGATAACATGTATATAATATCTGTTTTTATTTGAAAAGTGTGAATCGCAAGTTGTACACTTAGAATGTTTTTAGAGTGATGTAATTAAATGAAAAAAATTTATTTACTTAATTTATTTAATTATCTAACCCCTCCATCCGAAACTAACCTGGCTGCGTCCAGGATAGCAAAGTTGTTACATTATACATTTCACTGTTTTATAACAAGTTTAGGAGTGCTACCATGGATGTCTGGGAAAAAATTCTACCATGCCTACTTTCTTAGCGCTCCTATACACACGTGTGGCAAATTTACAAATTATTTTTAGAGTGTATCCTTCTTCTCTTCGCACATTCAGATTCATAGCAGTATAAAGCAGGTTGTGTTATATCTGGCGACTTGACAACCTCCTCCTCGACACATGTGCGTCCCCTGACCCTGGGACATATTGGCACGTGTTATCTTTGATCCCTCTCCCGCGATGTTAGCACTCAGAAGCGCGCACTTGTAACCTGCGAGAGCTCCACTGCGGTTGTTTCGCGCGGTTGTCGGCGCCGCCGCCAGCTTTTGTTCCCATTTAAATGCTAATTCGCGCGGGAGGGCAAGGCTGCCAAACCAACACAGCCCTTCTCGCCTACCAGCCCGGAACTGCATGCCCCGCCGCGCAGTTGGTAGCACCGGTGGAGGAGGAAATAAAACAGCTTTCATCGCCGCTAAATGCCTCGCTAAACAACAAGCTTCTCGCGCTCCCTGCCCTCTTATTAAACCTGAGTTACACTTGTCCAGATACCCCCCCCCCCTCCTACCTTCCCAGAGCGATGTCGAGGATTTCCGTAAATTAACGGAAAGTTTATCGGAAGCGTACAGCTAACGCGCGGAAACGTCGACCGTAATTAGCAAGCAACACGGGTTGGGCGCGTTTAGAGATGCAGGACCTCACAGCATATCCAAGTGTAAGAAACGAATTTTTTACCAGACTACCAGCAATGTTTTTCGTCGACGAACACAAACACACGAATGTTTGCTACTCAGCCGTTCAGATTATTTGAGCATCATCCATTCACAAACACATACATCCCCCATCAAAATTATAAATATGTACGGACGTTTGAATGCTTATAATATTGATTTTATGTCCGTCCTTTTCCACCATAAACTGCTGTACTAAGACAAATGTTTATGTAGAATGAAACTATTAATATTTACTTCCGCACAAACAAAGCAATTATTGTGTTGGGATAACCTTGAAGTATTTCACGCAGTGTTGTTCGAGAAGAATCTACAATGGAAATAAATGCCTTCACTAAAACGGATGTTTACATATAAATAAATAACTAATATTTACTTGCGTACAAACATAGGAATTATTGTGACGGATTAATTTGAAGTTTTTTACGAAGTGTTGATCCAGAAGAATCTACAATTATGGGGGGGGGGGGGGGG
>PNEQ01065591.1:0-44380 GCA_003012365.1 Medauroidea extradentata | reverse complement strand
TTAAGCTCGGTTTCAGTCGCTACATTACATTATTTTATTTTTCGGTTTTATGAAATGCTGAGAAGAAAGCAATTGGAATTTTCGGGTATGCCGCAAATTATATTTGTCTTGCACTACTGTACTAGCATGGCAGTTAAACATTTAACATATATTCAGGCGACAATCAGTAATACAGTTTTTATAGTCTTAATTTGTGTGACTGATTGTGGCCTAAATACACGCTGAAAGTTCAACTTCCATGACTGTACTGTAGCGCACATTTACGATAACTTACAATACCTTACACTAACATCCAATAACGTGCACTAACTTGCACTACATCACACTAATTAGACCTGAGTGTTTATGAGTTATTTTCGAGTTGCCCAGAGTTGCTCCGAGTTAATCTAAAACGCTCTGAGTGGCACTAATTAACCTTGTGTTCTACCCTCAGATACTCTGGGTTGCCCTGGGTTTACCAAAAGTTGCAATGTCTTGTCATTAATTACAACGACTTGTCATGACTTGCCATAACCTGCTATGACTTCAAATGAATTTCAATATCTTACAACGAATGGTGATGAGTTTCTATGTCTTGTTATGACTTTTCATGACTTTTCATGAATTGTTATTATTTAACAACACTTGTTTTGCCTTGCTTGACTTGCCATGACTTTTTTACTTTCTATAGTATTTCGACTACCCAGTGACGATGCGACTAGCTATAACTAGCTATAAATTTCCATAGATTGTAATAATATGCCATGAGTTTGTATGACTTAACTAATTTAACCTAACCTTACCCAATATAACATAACCTAATCTTACTGAACGTAACCTCACCCAACCTAACCCACAACAACCTAAACTAACCTTACCCAACCTAACCTCACCCAGACCAGACTATCCTAACCACAACCCAACCTAACTTAACACGAAATTTATCTGATCAAACCTAACCTAACAAAACATGTCCTAACGCTACTTAATCTAAACCATACTAACTGAAACCGAACCCAACATTACCTAACACAAATCACCTAACCTAACCCCATAATTTACAATAAGTTGCACTGCGTAGCACTGAGGTGAACTAAGTTTCACTTAAATGCACTTAACTGCACAAAGTCGCACTAAGCTGCACTAAGTTGCGCTAAGATACACTAAGGTGTAATAAGCCACATCATGTTGCATTAAACTGCTCTAAGTTGCACTAACATGCACTAACATTCGCTAACTTGTACTAATTTACATTATTTTGCACTTACTGACTGTTTTATGTCGCACAGAGTTGCCCTGAGTTGAAAGAAGATGTACTGTGTTACCCTGCGTCACCTTGTGTTACCCTGGGTCACCCTGACTTAACCTAGAGTTGTAATGACTGGCCGAATATTAAATTAAGTTGCCATGACTTGCAAAAATTGCCATGATCTCCAAGGAATTGCTACCACATTCCACGACTTACTATGACTATCCATTACTTTGTATGGCGTGTTATGATATTCGGTGGCTTGTTATGAATTTCCATGACTTGTTATGATTTGAAACTACTTTTTCTGCCTTGCTATTCTTAGTTATGACTTGTCATGACATTTTGACTTTATGTGATTATGATTTGCAATGACTTGTTATGTCTAACCATACCTAGACATGAATAACCCTGACTTGGAATTACATATCATGAATATGCATGACTTTCCTACCGTAATCTAATCTTTCCCAAATTGACCTAATTTAGCTTAACCTAACTTAACGTAACATAACTTAACCCAATTCCACACAAACTAGCCCATATTAAACTAACCTAACCCGTCTTAACACAACCCAACATTAACCTATCAATCCCTACCTAACACAACCTACCCTAACCCTACATAACCTAATCCAACTAAATCAAACCGAACACAAAATAACCTAACACAACCTAGCACAATAAATTGTAAACCAAACTTACCTAATCTTAATCCCACCAGAACCTAAACCTACCCAAACTAACCTAACGTGTCCTAATTTATCAAAACCTAACATAACACAAACTTACCTACTCAGGTCTAACCAAACACATTCAATCCTAACCCTACTTAACCTAACCCAACTAATCATATTCGGACCACAAATAACCTATTTCAGCCTAACCTAGCACAATCTTACGTAACACAACCTTAACTAACCTAAGCTAATCATACACAAACTAGCTCATCCAAAACTAACTAAACCAAAAACAACCAACCCTAACCTAACCCAACCTAAATAAACACAACCTAACCCAAACTATGCTAACATAGCAATAACAAACCTAACCTAACCTAACCCAGCACTATCTAACCTAAAACACAACATAAAATTACTTAAACCAAATTTCCTAACACATACTTTTAACTATCTAAAACTAACCCAAATTAAACATAAACCCACCTAACCCAACATAACCCATCCCTATGTCTCCTAACCCAACCTAATCAACTCTAACCCCATATAACCTAACAAAACTTAACCTAACATAACCTAACTTAATCCCACCTAAACTAACCTATCACTAAATAAACTAACCGATCCTAAACTAACATTACAAAACACCACCCAAACTTACTCTTTCTAACATAACTAAGGTCTCTGCCGCATAGTCGGTTAGGCGCCGGTCAATGGTGCGAGAGTTTCTGGATTCAAATCCCATGGTTGTTGTGTTGTCACTTCACACTCATCGGCAATTAAGAACATGTTGTTAAAGTGCTTAAAGTGCAGTGAAACAGTCACACCTCACCAAACCTCACATAACCTAACCAAAACTAAACTAACCTGTCCGAAAATAACCCAGCCTCCAAAACTAAAACCTTACCTAACCAATACTAACCTAACACAACCAATCCTAACCCAAATTAACCTGACCCAACTAACCCTAACTGAACTCAACATAATCCTAACAAAACCCAACCTAGCCTAGTAAAACCCATCGTAACCCTAACATTAACCAGTACCACTTAAACTAACTCATCCTAATCTAATCAACATAAACTAACCCATCCTTACCTAACATATCCGAACCAAACCCTAAATAACCCAAATTTACCTGACATAAACAAAACTTAAATACACTTAAGCCAATGTTACCTAACCCAACATAACCTAACCTATCACAACCTAACCTAACATACTCCAACATTACCCAACCTAACCCATCCTTAACTTATCCAAACATAACTTACCGAACATAACTTACCGAACATAACTTAACCCAACCTAAACTAACCCAACCTAACATATCCTAACCTAACATATCCCTACACAAACCAACTATGCCTACCATTATTTGCACTGTGTGTTACTACTTGTACCAAGTTGCACTAGCTTGCACCGATACTAACCCAAACTAACCTAACATAACCTGACCCAAACCTAACCTAACCAACTTACCCAAACTTATTTAACCTAACCTTACCAAACTTAGCTAACCCAAATCAAAATCATATAACTTTGCTAGCACTAAGTTGCACTAACTTGCATTAAGGTGCATTATCATTCACTAAGTTTCCCTGTCATGTACTAAGTTCTACTGTCTTGCACACAGTTCCACTTATTTGAACCAAGTTGCACTATATTGCACCAATTTGCACTAGCTTACAATATACCTAACCCAACCTAACTTAGCCTAAACAATCAAAATTTCACCTAACCTAACCAAACTTAACCTAACCTATTCCAAAACACACATAACCCAACCTAATCCAACCTAAACTAACTCAAACTAACACAACCTGACATAATAACTAACCTAAGCCAACCTAACTTAACGCAAACTAACTTCACCTCCCATTATCTGAACCAAGTTGCACTATCTTGAACTAAGTTGCAGTATCTTGCTCCAAGTTATACTAGCTTGCACCAAGTTGCACTAGCCTGAACCCATCCTAACATAACCCACCCTAACCTAACTCAGTGTAACATAAACCAGCCTAACCCAACCTAATCCGTCATAACCTAACCTAACTCATCTTAACTTAACCTAACCCAACCTAACTCAACCCTACACATCATATAACCTTACTCAACAGTTATCCCAAACCAACTTCACTTAGTTCCACCAGCTAGTATTAAGTTTCACTATCTTACACTAAATTGCACTGTCTTGCATTAAGTTGCACTATCTTGCAATAAGTTGCATTACCTTGCACTAAGTTGCACTACCTTGCACTAAGTTGCACTACCTTGCACAAAGTTTCACTACCTTGCACTAAGTTGCACTACCTTGCACTAAGTTGCTCTAGCTTGCACTAAGTTGCATTATCTTGCATTAAGTTGCATTATCTAGCACTAAGTAGCAATTTATTGCATCAAGTTGCACTAGCTTGCGCCAACACCAACCCAACCTTACCTGACCCGACCCGACCCAACCCAACATAACATAACATAACCTAACCCAACCCTACGCAACATAATCTTACTCAACAGTTATCCCAAACAAACTTCAATTAGTTCCACCAGCTAGTATTAAGTTTCACTATCTTACACAAAATTGTGCTGTCTTTCTTTAGGTTGCACTATATTGCACTAAGTTGCACTATATTGCACTAAGTTGCACTATATTGCACTAAGTTGCACTATCTTGCACTAAGTTGCACTACCTTGCACTAAGTTACACTATATTGCACTACATTACGCTATATTGCACTAAGTTGCATTACTTTGCACTAAGTTGTACTACCGTGCACTAAATTGTACTACCATGCACTATGTTGCACTACATTGCACTATGTTGTACTAGCTTGCACCAACACTAACCCAACCTTACCTGACCCAACCTAACCCAACCTAACATACCAAATACCCTAACTAACCCAAACTAACCCAACCCAACCTAACATAACCTAACCCAACTTTGTTAAGTCACACCAACCTTACCTAACCCTGCTTGCAATAATTTGTAATAGGTTGCACTAAGAATCACTATTCGCACCAAGTTGCACTATATTGCATTAAGATTCATTAGCTTACACTCACTCTAACACAACCTAAACTAACCTTGCCTAACCTAACCCAAACAAACCTTACCCAACCTAACTTAACCCACTCCACCATAACATATTCTTACCTAACCAAACCCAACCTTACCTAACCCAACCTAATGTTGCACAAACCAACTTCAGCTACCACTGTTTGTACTAATTTGCATTAGACTGCATTAAGTTGCACTATATTGTATTTAGTAGCACTACCTGGCACTAAGTTGCACTATCTTGCACCAAAATACACTTTCTTGCACTAAGTTACACTAGATTGCACTGACATGCAATATATTGCACTAAGTTCACCAACTCGCACCCACCCTAAACCAACCTAACGTAATGCAACCTATCCAAAACTAACCTCATTCTAACCTAACTTAACACAAGCATTGCCTAATTAAATGTTACCTAACACAACCCATTGGAAACCTACTTAACCTAACCCAACTAACCACAAATGGGCCCGAAATATTCTAGCACAACCCAAAAAATTGAACTCAACCTAACCTACCACAATATTACATAACCTAACATTACCTAACCTAAACCAACCACACACAAACTAACCGATCCCAACTAAATCTAAGTAATCCCATCCTAACCTAACCTAAACTACACTAACCAAACCAAATCTAACCTAACATAACCCAGCATTATCTTACCTATCCCAATATAAAGAACATAACCCAAAATGTTTTAACAGATCCATAAATATTTAAAACTGACCCTAATCAAACAGAAACCCACCTAACCGAACCCAACCTAACTTAACACGAACTAAACTAACCTAACCTACGTTTGCCTTAACAAAACCCACCCAAACAACCCCTTCCTAACAACCAAGGTCCACGCAGCGTAGTCGGTTAGGCGCCGGTCTACGGTGAGAGAGATCCTGGGTTCGAATCCAAGCTCGGGCATGGTTGTGTTGTCCCTAAAACTCACTTCACCCTCATTGGCTCTTATGAGCTTTTAATGGCGGTAAAATACTCCCACCTCAACACCCCTTACCTAACCTAACCAAAACTAATAACGTTTCCGAATCCTAACCCAACCTAACATAACCCAAACCTTACCTAACCAAATCTACCTTAACACAGCCAATCCTAACAGAACCCAATCGAAATAGCCTATGCGAATACAAATCATATTTGAAAGTGTGATGGAATTCGTAATGTGTACTTAGGCTTTAAGGAGAATGAGTGCCGATATCCTAAAAATTAAATTTTTTAGCCATTTTCAATTATTTTTCAACATGGCTGGAGTAAAAAGTGACGTCTAATGACAGTAGATTTGAACCTATCATGCAGAACAATAGCCGTATTCCCAGAACAGTTATTTACAGAGCTACAGGTATGATCACAAACACATATTTTACAGCCGTCTTTCCAGTGAATCCTCTTAAGACCACGAACTATATCTCACAGTTTTGTTGAAAATAGTATTTATTATTTCGCCTAATTTTTGTAGACAAAACTTATATCCCACGATGGCGATCCGGGTCCGATTCCTGGCCATATTTTCGCATGTGTGAATCGTGTCGGACGACGCCGTTGATCGGTGTGTTTTCTCGGGGATTTCCCGTTTCCCCTGCCTCTTCTTTCCGCCGCAGCTTCATGCTCACATCACCTAAACTATAGTATTTTTACGCTTTGGTAAAATAGTCAAAACAGTACAAAACTGGGATACATTTTTATGATACCTGTTTTCTCTTATGTTCAAAAGAAATATTTTAGCAAAATCAGTTCCAATGAAGGATCATAGCCTTGAGGAAGTTCAAAGTGGGGAAAACTCATAATGTTATATTTGTATGAATTAGTGTCAGTTTTATAGACGTTACTTGGGAGTAAATTTTTCTCTTGCAAAAACTAAAAGCTAGCTTATTCAGTTTTCCCATAATGGCAATATTTTCTTCATGCTCACTGCAAACATCAATAAATATGAAACAAAATCATTCACATTGAAACTACGTGTCTTGGGCTACGGCTTGATGTGTTTATGAACCCATTGCAGAATATTTTTGTATCGAAAATAAAATTTTTAGCATACTTTCCGATGGAAAAAGTAGGCTTATGAGATCACATTTCTCTCTGTGTGTGTATTTGTGTGTGTCCCCCTTAAAAACTTTTGAACCCTTGGACAGAATTTCATAAAACTTTGTACTCATATAGAACTTTATCATCTGACTTGACTTTTATACATTTCGTTTAAACCTTTTCATATTTTCAAAATGGCGGCCATTAATTTTGTTTGATCTAGCTGATATCTAAGGAAGTATAAATAGGAATTTCATCAAATTTGGTACACGTATACTACACACAAACCTGACTTTTGTGAATTTAACATATTTTGTGTTCATATTTTCAAAATGGCGCCCATTTTTATATTTTTACAACATTATTAAATATCTTAGGAAACATTTTTCACAATTTCACCAAACTTGGTACAGGGGCAGGCACCTCACTAACGGTGACGGTAACAAATTACAAAGAAGGAAGGAAAAAGATGGGTTCAGAATCCCTATTACTTGCGAGAACGCTTAAGCAAAAGGTAAAGTTAAAGGATCTTTCAATCTAAATAAAACAGGAACTCATAACCTCAAATACTCAGTAAAGCAATACCTAAACAATTAAAGATCAGCAATAGCTGCAAGCAAGATCACATTGAATTTCTAATCATAGGAAAGGTAACACAAATTTAATTTCAAGGAAAATATAATAAAGTTCGGGGTTCAATCCCAGCAGGGATTTATTCAAAATCTGAAATCAACAAAGTAACATAACTTTAAACGTTAATACACTCAATAAATTGTCAACCTAACTTGAAACATTAGAAATGAAAAATACAAAGCTAATAACACTGAACATTAATATACAAATTACATTTTAAAGGCGCGAGAAATTAATCAAGTTAATTTGAACTGTATCAATCATAAAGAAGCCCTAGGCGAAATTACTGAAAAGGGTGTAGCTTAAGACAAATTTTACACATTTAATTAGCCTTATCCCTTTAGGAAACTAGCTTGAACAAGAAATGCCAACTGAGTCCCATACCTCAGTATCTAACACAATCACAGATCTGAACAAACCCATATACTTATAGGAAGTAAACTTCAGGGGGACACTCGCCCCAAAATACACACATAAACTACACCATACCTCGGTAGTATGCACACAATACCTAACACTCTTCAAACAGTCTCATTAAGCGGGTACATTACGGAGCATGAAAAATATTCAATCGCTGAACTATTATTAATTTGAACCGAGCTTTAAGAAACAAGGTTATCTGCAATAATTTACTTTATCTGCCAAATTCTAATCCACAAAATTACAAACCAACAGTTATGAATTAATAGCCTATACCACTAAAAAAATTTATCTATAGAATTAAAAGCTCTCTCTCTCTCTCTCTCTCTCTCTCTCTCTCTAATTACTGAAAATACTAAAGTTAGTAAAGGTGAAACTGTAAAAAAATCTAACGCAAAATTAACTTTGATTTACTGATCAAGAGAAAAAAATAACAACTGCAAAAACACTAACGAGACGCTAGGATGTTGGCCATCATGCTACTGGACTTTAACTCAAGAAAAACCAAACAATAAACTAAACAAGGCGCCCAATATCATTCTATTACAAGCCCTGCAGCATAACAACCCGTTCCACATTTACAATGATGAAAGACACGAGTAACACTTACATGACGCTGGAAGCCGACTGAACGCACATACGAAAAAATCACAGGTATAAATACAAAAAACGAGCAAGAATATAATCGAAAATATAGTCCTTACAACATGGCGGAACATCAACTACAGTCAATAAAAAATATTATGTTTAAACCAGAAATATAAAAAAAGCACAATACAATAATTATGCAGCATACTGTGTACAATTTAAATTATATGAGAAACTCTTTTCTTTATGTAACAATTTAACAAGAATAATAATTACTACGAATATTGGTAAATTTTCTTGATGTACGGCAACAATCACTTGAGCGCGCTAATGTAGCGCGGGGCTGGCAGCACTGTCTGCACCTGTGTCTCTGCTTAGTTCACAGCAAGTCTATGACGAAGATGCAAAGTGTTTCTATTTAGGTGAAAGTGTTCAAAATATAACTGCGGAGAATAATACATATTAGTTGCTGAAATTTCACAACGTCATAACTGTCTCGAGTGCCGTCAAATTACGTGGCCAAACGACAAAGTCGGTTCATGATGAAATATTTTCAGAAATTTTATCGAACGTGGTATACATACTAATACAAAGATGACTTGACTTTTGCGTATCTCGTTCATACTTTTGTAATATTTTGAAAACGGCGTCAATGTTTTGTCTTTATGATAGACGTTTCAGAAAAATTTTTCCCCAATCTTATTAAACTGGTTCTCGCATATTACTTAGCAAGCTGACTTATCCTTAGTATGTTTCGTGCATCACGCTTTAAATTAATATTCCTAGATAACGTAAATGATTTTATCTTTCAGGGTTAGATTGCTCCCACTTTGGGGAAAGTAGGCTTATCAGTTACCCTGGTAACTTCTTGTTTTCATTTGAAAATTTTCTTTTAGAATTTAATTTTAATACACAACTTTTTGTATTGGATTTTCATATGCTTAAAAAAATTAAACCATGGCCCACGGCATTTAGCTTCAATGCGAACTATTTCATTTCATTATGCTCATTGGTTTTCACGGTGTTCTTGAAGTAAAAACATGCAAGTTGTGACATTGGAAATCCATTATGGGAAAACTGGCGAAATTCATTCTTTTCGCAAGAGGAAAATGTACTCCCAAGTTAAATCTACAAAACTAACACTTTTCACACAAATAAAATTACGATTTTTTCCCCCCACTAATAAGCTTCAAATGCGCTACAGCGAGTTACGACTTTGTATTAATTTTTCTTCGTCAAAATGCGCTTTATATGTGTATACACACTCCAAACTATGTTGCTATAGTTTTTAAAATTCAGTGTGTTCATTAGAAGCATCATTTTCGGGCCTCTCAAATGGCCAAAAATATATTTTACAGATTGCCGTATGCGGTAAAATTGCCACTGGGTTCGAAAACACAATAATATTAACGAGTGTTAGACTTTGACCAATGCTGTTCACAAATAAAATAATGTGGTCACCGCTTAAAGTCTCATAGGAGAAAGGATAATCGTATAGCACTGCACCCCAGCCGTGTGGCTTGCGCAGAGAGGCACACTTACCAGTAGATAGATTTCCTGCCTCACACACATAAACACGACCTATCCAGGGAGGGCTCTTAATAAGCTGTGTTAGCAGCTAGCTGGTCCAGGAGTCACGCGGGCAGAATGTTAATACGTCGATGCTGGCAGGGTTGCTGCGGGTATGTGGTGATTTATCAGCCGGGGGGAAGTACCACACACACACACGCACGCCCGTGCACGAAGCGGGCACAGGACCATTTGCGTCACTTCTGCCCCGGATGATAAATGGAAGAAGCGTAATAAATCACAAGTCGCAATTGCCAGTTGCTTACGCTAGGGAGCTGGTCGCAGTCCGACCGCTGACTGGAAGCCGACGTGCGTTCACAATTCTCTCGCTGTTCGCGTCCTACAACGAGAATAAACCCACTGAAGTTCGTTGGTGTTTCAAAATTACCCAGGTAAAATAACTGGAAATTTAAAACTCTAAAACTATATTCTAAATCACTGACCTTCTGTTTTAAGGGGAATAAATCAGGTTATGCGCTCCAAATGTGTTGTAATGAGCAGGAAAATTAATTTTTTTAAAAAACCAAACTGTTCAACACGTGTACATTGTGTCTATGTACGTAACGATAACACACTTCAGACGAGGACGGGAGGTTATCACTAACTTAACTTTCTCATTAAAAAAAAACAAGGTTTCCAAGCGCTCCAAGATAACTTAAAAAAAAACGGCATTTTCAGACCGCGGATCTTCAAAATGCTAACCGGATGTGTGCGAAACTCAAATGTAAACGTGCGCTGAGCTTTTCTATAGACTTACCACCACAGGAATTATATGGTCACCGCTTACGGGTGTTCACGTCGTTTTATAGACGTTACTTGTGACCACATTTTACACTTGTAAACGTTATTCAGCTTTCACAGTTTTTCCATAGCAGCATGCCAAAGTCAGAATTTGCATGTTACGGGAACATGATAATAACAAAAACCAAGTGTTTTACTAGAATGAAATAATTTACACTGAAATTAGATATTATGGGCAATATGCTAAAATATTTAAAAACACACGACACTACTCTTGTATTTTTAAAAAGATGTTTCCACAAATGAAGTAAATTGTAATATTCAGATTTTCTTAAAAAGTACAGAGGAATCTTATTGTGTATTTTAAATATTTCAGTATATTGCCCATTATATCAAATCTTCAGTGTAAATTATTTCATTCGAGTAAGAGACTTTGTTTTTGTTAGTACCATATCCACGTAACTTGCAAATTTTGACTTTGTCGTGTCACTATAGGAAAACCATGAGAGTTAAAAAAGTTTTACAAGTGGAAAATGCAGTCACAAGTAACGTTTATAAAGTTGTCATTACGCCGTGCAAATATAAAATTAATAATTTTTGCTACGTGGACGCCTTTTAAGTCCCACATTAAAACGGCTCGTTGGGAATCTTGCACGCTAGTTCAGCGCTTGGCTCGTTGTTGGGGAATGTGGCTTTTGTTGCGCTCTTCAAGGTCGCCCTTATAGCGCCGTAGCTTCTGAGCTTCTAAGTTCTAACGAGCAGGTCTGCGGCGCCCTTGACACGAAGAAAAGTTTGGGATGAGGTTGGGGCAGAAAAAAAAATGGGAGCACGGAACACAGAGCTGCAAACTATTACGTCGATACCGAGACTATCGATGTTGGTGATTCCTCATTGACAAGAGCCAACTATTCGCGGCCAGAAAATACTGTCAGCAGTATACTGCCGATTATAAAGATTGAGAACTGTAATTTTTGCTTTTATCACAAACCAAAAATGGGTGTAGCGGTTTGTGCAGTGGCTAAGTGTTCGCCCCCTCCTCACCAAGTCGACCCGGGTTCTACTCCCAGAAAGGGGAAATCGTACCGGACGATATCATTGGTCGGTGGGTTTCCTCGGGGGTCTCCCGTTTCCTCCACCCCTTCATTTTGACGCTGCTCCAGATTCACAACATATCAACGCTCATCAGCACTGAAAACATCGCTGTTAACAGCTGATCAAAATCTCCTCACTTTACTTCTCTACACAAACCGAAAATATATATTCTGTGTGTGAATACGTGTAGCCTTGCAGGTTTACATATTCTCCGTATAGCTATATGGTTTGCAGTTAATATTTAATGTTCAGACTTTCCTGAATTTGACCCACCTGCAGAAATACTTGCGATAAAGTTACACGAAAGTAAAATTACGTCTTGACCGGAAAATCAATGTGACGAAAAATTTTATTTTACTAAAAATATTATTTGAAAATAGACAAACACAACGTTTGTACTTGCGATTGTTGAATTTTCATTAACAACTCATGCTTTTTAAAAAAAAAATAGTATTTGAATATAAGCGAGTTAGTTTTTAATGCATAATTTATTTGTCATACCTATTTCATATAAATAACTCGAACAGCGAATACCTATACATTTTCGGAAGTTCGTAACATTAAAAAAAAAATATACATGAAAATTCAAGCTTGTTTACTTTGAAAGCACATTTAAAGTACAGGAATATTGGGAACCGAACAATGTAAATAAATGAATATAAAGCGACATGTACTGTACAAGCTAACTAAAAAAAACCTTTGTATACTTTAAAGCAATATATGTTTCTAAAACACAACATTTTTCTTCAAGCTGCATGCATTTCAACATCGAAAGACTTGTCAACGATTTGGTAGGTGTGGATGGATCCGATTTTGTATCTAATCAAAGGATTGTATGTACACACTAAACTTCAGTAGCTGACTCACACTTGAAAGCATCGAAAATGATATTGCTGTTTCAAGATAAGGGACGTAACAACATCGCACATAAAACATTGATGTCAACAACTAAACTTTTGATGCTGACGGGATTTATCGCATACTGTGATCTTAAACATTGTTAACTTTCAACGTGTCGCAAAATGCACTCCATAAAACACGCGTTAAGAGCAATCACAATTTAAAAGTTCTTCGTTCAGATTACAAACGTAACCTTAGTGATGCTTCGCCATGCATGCATTTATATTCTCTGCCGTGTTTTGTGTTCATTCTTTATGTGCGAAGATAAGCGAATATTATACTTGTACGATACTCGAGGGCTCGGTAGCATATTAGGTCTGTTACACGAGAAGCATAAAAGCGAACATAATTACGGTGGAGAAGTGCATCGCCTTTATTGACTTCTTTGTATTTTATTTTTCATCCTCAGTTTCTCTTATCTCTGTTCCCGTTCCAAACTTTATAATATGCCATTCCTTCATAATTTCCGACTCATCCACTTCCGATGAGTTGGCCAACTTCTTCCCTTCTTCTTTCTTTGTCCCCGTCGCTGTGCTCTTTTGGCGAACAATTCAACTGTTCTTGAAGACTTTCTTCTATTCTCATCCAATGAATAAGAATTCTCATTACTTCACGATCCTTAAGTAACCCTTTCCCCAGGCTGGATTTTCTAAATTGAACATAAAAAGAAGTAAAATAACTTGGTTTCATAAAATTTATTACGTTACTCTAGATTAATATTTAACACTGTGCTGTCATTGCAGACCTGAAACAAACCAAGAATTAAAAAACCTACAGAGGTGAAACAGACGTAAATACAAGAAAAGGTAACTCGGGTAAGATGCCGACAGAGGTAAAAGGCCAGTCATACAGGTTTTTACGTTTCGTTAGTAATTATTTAAAATGTTTTATTATAACTCATATTTTTGTCATATATTTTTTATAACTCATTACTGCCTCAAACAAATGTCCAACGATAATAGTATTCTTTGTAGAATTCCCCATAATTCACTTGCTGTCCACGTGCCAGCTCTTAGTTCCTGGCCAGTTTGCAATTTTCGTCCTAACAATCAAATACGCTACAGTAACACAGTAACAAACACGTATTAACGTACGACATTACTACGGATAGTATGTGCCTCGACATGTTATCGGCCTCGTATTATTTACACGTTTACTTTTTTTTGTACTAGTACATGTTATGGTGTTCAATTCCTGAAATAAGCATTTATATGGTACACTACGTCACAACTAAATAGTCTTAAAGAATGATTAATGCATCAACCAATTTTACATTTTAGATTATTCTTTGGATATATATAAACACAGGATGTCCATAATACCCAATGTGGCAACACAACAGTGTTGTTAGACCCATCTTGCACTCCACATACATCTTACTTATCTTACTAATACTGTACTGTCCGGCATATTATGAGCGCAGGTTGAAATCACGAGCAGTTCAAACATGATTCTACGTTTACTCGACGGTAACATACATAAAATAGAGACACTGGTAAATCGCAGGAAAAGTTGATTGTTTGCTAGGCTCCAACATGCTATGTGTAATACTGAATGTTTTGCACACGTATTGGCTATCGTTTATATGAAGATCTGTTTCCCTCTTCAACAGACCCAATTAGAACTGTACAGTTTTAACACAGAAAGTGTGTGATTTGCTAGAAAAATATTCACACGTGTCACGATAAAGATACTACAGTTTATTGGAGACCGTGCTAAATATTTTCGCGATTTTCCGGTGTCTTTAAAAATAATACCCAGACGTAGAGCGCAATATGGGATTTTCTCCACGCAGTGTTGCCACATTGTGCACGTATAACTAGGGGCCGGAAAATTTCGCTGATTCAATGACCTGCAGGCTGGAATCCATTGTCCTATGCATATTCAAGCCCAGTCTATTAGTTAATTGTCCGCTGTTTCACTGAGTAGCAGCTAATGGACAAACTGTCGGGGCGTGAATGAGCATAGGACAGTGCATTCTAACATTCACGTCATAGAATCCGCGAAATTTTCCGGCCGGCCCCTGGTTATAACTGGGGACCCTTAAATTTCGCAAAAAGAAATTTGCCCCACTTTGTTTCAGTGACTTACGTGCACATCTGCAGCTTTGCTACATAATCAGCGGTTGGACGCCTTAGCTCTGACGTGTCTTGGGGTTTTACTGGCCAATCACAGACTTGTGAAGTTGTAGTAACGTTATCGGGATTGGCAAAGTTAAATGAGAGACATTACTTCACAAAAACACGCTGCCAATAACCACGCAGTTGAACTGCAGATGTGTACATAAGTCATTGAAACAAAGTGGGGCAAAATTCTTTTCGCGAAAATTCAGGGTCCCTAGTTATAACATGTTCCCACATGCATTTCCGTCTTAAATCTAGTCCAGGATTCGCGTGTGTGCTTATTATGCGCTTATGTATATATATATATATATATATATATATATATATATATATATATATATATATATATATATATATATAACTTTTTAAATACCTAAATCAACAAATCTATAATACAATACTATATATTACATAAAAAATTATATAAATAAGATGAAAATATTTTACACCACCCCTTTGTATTTAATATAAGCATTTAAATAAATGACAGCGTCATCACGGGAGATCCCGTAGACACGAACTATAGACGTCAAGGCTGCACGTCAATTCAGTGACTTTATTGGCTTACGCATAGGGACTAGGGTGATGTGTGATGTCCATACCTTGGGCACCCTTAGTACTTCCGTACTTCTAGGTCTCGGGCGTGCGATATAAGTCCATTCAGGTGGAAGAAACACACAGAGCGAACAAGACACGCCTATAACGCCTCATTGTACCCTCTATGTGCAAGTCACTAAACTGACGTGCAGTTCGCTTAGCCGATATTGATTTGACGGCTGTCATTCCTACCCGGACTGCAGAGCTTCTGCCGTACGCTTGTCATTTTGACAACCGTCCACTGTGACTTAAGTCCATACGTTAAGTTGAAACAGTAAAGCCATTCCGCAGCAGGTTTCATCCTTAAATCTGTATGTTATAGGTCGTTCCGGATAAAGTAGGAACTAAAAATGTAACCTTTGAAAAACATCACTAGTCGTTACTGCATATAATTCAACATTAACTATAGTTGTCTTGCTTCTCGTACGGTTGGCAACGGAACTACGCCATATAGCTCCGTGTAATTTCCTATTTAAATACAAGAATACTCTAACAAAATCAACAGAAATCGACATAATTGTATGTTAAATAACTAATGAACTTTTTAAAACTGTTATTTATAGGCCCATTTGACTTCACAATTTATCTTACACGCGCAATAATTACGTGAAGTGTCCAGAGAGGTTAGACATTTCCTGTCGCTAGCATGGTCGTTAACCATAACGCGCGCAAAGATACGAATTTGCTGAAAATATAACTTTAACAGGGCTTTTTTGATTGCTCATTTTATCCAGAACTGCCTACACAATTTTAATACGTATGAAACACAAGTAACCTATTCACAAGATTTGTGATACAGGTATCTCCACTACACAACATGGTACTACACAGCATGCTATTACTACTAAGTTACACACGCGGTCACGTTGTAATGTTGTACACCACGAGTACGGACGTAACACCGCGCCTATAATGACGTTACTTGTATGATACATGCATAAGACACGTAGCTTAACGGCTTATAACAGCACTAGTGGTCTTACATTACCTCGCATGGCGATAACTACTGTTAGAAAGGGTCGCGAATGGCGCACTGACCAGAGTACTCACCTTCCACTAAGAGAGACGTGGGTTCGATTCCTGGCGGGGCAGTTCCCGGATTTTCGCATGTGCGAATCGGAGAGGGCCTTACTCCCGCCTCCACCCCCCCCCCCAATTCTGGCGCTGCCCAGTACCTACCTTATCTCACCCCTCATCAACGCCAAAGGCCAGATTATAAGTGCTGACCAAAATCTCCTCAGTCAAACAATGTTAGAACCGTGTCCTATGTTCCCATTGTCAAATAAGGAAGGCACTTATTCAAAGATCAGGCAATGTATTTTTTCTCTCAGTTTTCTTCGTTTTTTTTTTTTTTTTTTTTTTTTTTTGTGTACGAACAGAATTTATGAATGTTTTGTGTCGGAATGGCCATTTCCGTTTGCTAACAGTGTTTAAATTATTTATCTTGTTTAGGATTAAGGAACCAAAACATAAATGTGGACCGTACTTTGTAAGGTGGGATATTTCGCAACAGGACACTTGAAGACCCACAGAGATACGCAGCATCCCGACTTGCCTTTACGCGAAGTCTTTCTCACGAGTCTTTAAGACACACGTTCATACAGCCATTCTCCTGTTCTGGTTTTCAGACTCGTTCCTGATGTTGTGAACTTGTTTGTCGTAGCCTAGCTTGCATGTGAAATCTATAATTGTAGACCTGTTTCTCTCAGGGGTCACGGTTGTTCGTCTTTCACCAAGGCAATCCGGGTTCAAATCCCGGCAGAGTCTACCCGGATTTTTGCACGAGGGAAACGTGCCGGATGATTCCGTCGGTGGACAAGTTTTATCAGGAACTAGCAGTCCCCCGCGGCTTTGCTCGCGAGTATTATTCGTAACTGATAATATTTGCTTTAATTTAAAAACCTCTTTGTACACAAGATTGGTACTTCAGTCATCAAGTGTTAGAATGTCCAAGCGGCTAGTTGAACTAATTCTGCAGCAGGATAAGTAGCTATAGCTGTCCACGCGAAAAGCAGTCCTAAGTTTGTCCCTGCCACTAACAGCGACTTCGTATGGGCCTTATTTATAGTCCTGCCAATTTGACGTTGTGAGGTAATTACAGACACCTAAGGTAAGAGGTTAATCGAATGAGAAACATCTGTTTACCCTGTGCACAACCATTGGTGACGGTGCCCTCAATTATATATTTTCAAAATATTCACTTTAACTTTATTGACATTACAAAGCTTCAGAGGGTAAAGGTTTCGCGGAAACGTATATGGTGCCCCGAACCTGAGATTAGTGAGATGATATATCGTCGGTTTACTGCTAAAAGTGACAAAGTCAAAATGATATAAAATTATAAAAATGCTAGGAATAATTGCCCAAGTTTAAAGTCTATTCGTCGTATCGTACTGTGGTGTCACAGTGTAGTAACATACCAAATTTTTATTCATATCTACAATTTAATACTGTTTTTAAACGAAATAGCATTTTTGACTTAGTAACTTTTGGCAGTATACCGACGATAAGTCAGCTGATATTGTAGAGGAACCTAAGTGGAAAGCGAACTGCAATTTTACCCCTTTTAAAGACTACATGTAAATTGCACTAATTCAATCTGCCTTGTAGTTTTTGTGTGTCAGAATTGAACATTCGCACGCAGCTTTTAACGGAATTCGAGCCCAGAACCTCCCGGAATTTAGACCTGAGTGACAAACAACTGCGTCACGTAACGTTGAAATAATTCATGAAAATACAATTTATTGAAAAAATAAAAATAAAATAAAATATCTGTGTACTGGGCTCATAGAGGTTGTACAACACCACGTCTCGATAGATTACTGTAGTGAAACTCCTGTATAGGTTGTTTCTCGCTGCTCGTTCCTGCTTTTCGGATCGTCTGCGTTGATTATTTACCAACTTAGTTTTATTCTTAATAATCACGTTTCTTATAAAGAAAAAAAATTACATACATATTTTTTCAAATATTTATGTAAGCATCACTCTGACGCGAACAACACCTCAATATCGCTACTGGTTAGATAGATATCGTGGGTTGATGGAAAACAAATTTTGTGCTTTTTCACCCTTTTGGATGTCGAATTTCGAAATATTTCAAATTTACATCTCAGACATCTGTATAAGTATCCAATTGAAGTGTAAATCACATCGCTAGCCCGTTCAGTCGAACCAAAATTGATAATTCACTAAAAAAACACTTATCACCCCTGCGCAGTATTGAGAAATCGAATTTCGAAAAATCTGAAAATAGTTTTGCGATAATTTCTGTAATAATCATCCTGAAGCAAAAATTAATTGTATATCTCGACGGGTTCAATAGATATCGAGGATTTATCTAAAACACGTTCAAGGTCTTTTCACCACTTAAGAGAGTAAATTTCGAAAAACCCTTGAATCACGTTTTAGAATACTTTAGTGGTATCTCGTGGATGTAAAAAACACAACATTAGCCCGCTGGGTTCAAGATATATCGACGATTAATTGAAAACGCTTTTCACCACTTTTCACCCCTTTTCGCGTCCTTAGGTGGTGAATTTCGAAAATTCCTGAAATTACTTTTTAGGTATTTGAGTAAGCATCAATCCTAAACAAAAATCACGTCTCTATATAAAAAACTATGGGATCGATATATATCGAATGTGAGTCGAAAACTCATATTACCCCATTTTTAACCAGTCTAGGGCCGAATTCGGAAAATATATTTTAATGGTAATTGAGATATTTACAAAAGCACCAATTTGAGCAATTCGATATCTCGATTGATTCGATAGATATGGAAGGATAATCGAAAACACTTTTCACGTATTTTCACCCCTTTAAATAAAGAATTTCGAAACGATTTTGAGTCCTGTCATAGACATTATTAAGTAAGTAATTGAAGTAAAAATCACGACGATAGCCAATTGTGTTTCAAAGATAAAGACGATTCATTAAAAACACACTTTGCCCCTTTTTACTGCCTGGGGGTCGAATTTCAAAAAAACCTAAAACTACTTTTTGGGTATTTACGTAAGCAATATTTTGAAGTGAATATCAACTCTCTATCCCGAAGGGTTCGATAGATATCGATAGTTGATTGGAAACACATTTAAAGTCTTTTCAGCCCCTTAAAAGTTGAATTTCAAAAATCCTTAAATTCGCTAATATGCATTTTTACGAGTGTCCTATTAAAGTAAAAATCACGATGATAGGCCGTCGGGTTCGAGCTCTATCGACGTTTCTTCGGAAACACATTTCACCCCTTTTCACCCCCTTAGAGGTCGAATTTCGAAGAATCCCTTCTTAGTGCTCGCCTACGACCTGAAGGGAACCCCCACAAAAAATTTCACGATTCTAGGTCCAGTGGTTTGGGCTGCAGTTTGATATGTCAGTCAGTCAGTCAGTCAGTCAATCAGTCACCTTTCATTTTTATATATAAAGATGTTCAGTATCTCCCGTCCACTCCCCAATCACCTTGATTATACAATTATCTGCTCCATACATATCTCATATCGCCCCTCACCAGCGTGAATGGAGTATTGATAGAGTCACGAGGTTGACACGAAAAATATTTTTGCACAATTTTGCTTCAATGTCTTACGTGCACATAGGCATATCTGCTTCGTGGTTATTGGCAGCGTGCCTTTGTTCAAACAAGTCTCTCATTTGACTGCACCAATCAGAGTAAAGCTGTTGTGGCACCATACATCTGTGTTTTCCAGTAGAGCCTCAAGACAATGGCGAGTCAAGGCTTCCAATCACTGATCATGAATCAGAGGTGCTTATGTTGACGTTAAACATTGAAACTAAATGGTTACAGAAGTTATTAGTCATAAAATCATGTCTCTAAGTATTGAATAATACTCATATGAGCTATTATTGCGATTCTGCTATTATGCTTTAAAATATACGATATAGTTTACATCGCAATAGTATGCCCCTACGATTTCTGTTATGACTATAATAAGGTACGTTATATATATATATATATATATATATATATATATATATATATATATATATATTGTTTATTGTTATTCAGTTACATAGTTTTTCATTTGTTGATATTCAGTTTTACTTGCCTGTATCTGGCAATTTTGAAGAAATATGCATCGATTTAATCTAGTATTAAAGAGTTAATTTGTATGCTTGTTAGTGTTATTACAGTTAGCGTAATTTCATATTTTTTTACTCTCATGCATACACACAGTTGTATTTGGTGAAAATAATTTTGTAACAATTTGTTTCAATTCTTGGCGTGTACATTTGTAGCACTGCTTGTTGCTCAGGGATAGGATGTTTTTAAAACTAACTTGTGGTGTCGCAATAACCTTATTCTGATTTGCACAGTCATACGAGAGACGCCTTTGCACTAACACATTCTGACAGTAAGCATGACATTACTGGCTCTACACATGCATTAATTTTTGTAAACAAACTGTTCAGTTGTGTGTTTTTTCCTCTGAGATGTGATCTGTAACACAGCGAGGTACCCCTCAACTTTGCCACTTGCATGAAATATGTGGGGAATTAAAAAAAATAAATAAATAAAACCACGTGGTAAAGTGTTGACAAAATCTCTTCACTCCAACTCGCACATATCTCAGGCAATACCTATGGCCTTTCTCAACGATTATCAACATTGATAAGAGGTGCTCCAATACTAATTTTCCTCCATTAGTCTTCATATCATGCTATTTTTTTTTTATTTCAGTCGCGGTACCCACAATTATAGCGCTGACGGGGAGCAGGGGTAGATGATGACTGTGTAATGTTGTGAGATCGCAAAGTGATGTTGTGCTGAAGGGTGGGCGGGTGAGGAAGAGGGTAGGCAACCAGTGAGAAGGGACGCCGCTAAGTAATGCCGCAAACAGCGGCTACTGATTGTGTTTGTCGGCGCAGGAAGAAATAGGTTAAGTGGGAGCAGCGTTTTTGCCATCCCCCTTCCCAAGGCTACACTCCCGCCACAGAGCGCGCCTAACTAATGCGGTGGGAGGGGATGATAGTGTTTGCTGAGGCAAGTCCTGCGCTTGGTAGGGGTAAAATCATGAGAAGAGAGGGGAAGGAGGGTAGGAACCGACATGTTTTCGGAATGCGACCCCCGGCTGTGTTTCTCCTCGTAATCCGCTGGGCAAATTGCGATCCTCGAGGTTTGGAGCAAGGGGTAGAGTTGAAGTTTAATGAAGGGGGGACGGGAGCCTGTTAGGGGTAATTTGACTCCTCCCCTCTCCTCTTCCGGGACCCTTCAGTCCCGACCACTCGCGACCCTTCTGTGATCGCCAATACTCTTGCTGTTTGCTCCTCCCCCCACCCCCGTGTAACAAAGCATACTACGCCCGGACGCCCTTAGGTTAATCCAGCCAAGTCGTCAGTTATCGCGAGCTAGTTCAAACAGGTCACGAACATACTATATAGAGCAGGCGAGTTGAGTGACTTACCGTCTTGTATTCCGTTTTATATTCCGTCTCACGTAAGAATTCCATTTTTTGAACGTTTTGGTGGAATTTGTTTTTTACATCAGTTTCCATGTTAAGGGTGCGGTCTACACCAATTTTCAACGTCATATTTTTATTTTTGTTGAGCAATTTTTTTTTTATTTTAGACATAAATTGAAACTAAACGTTGCTCTTATGAATTTTTTATCTCTCACACTTCTTGCGTAATGATTCATAAACGTCAAAATTTGCATTTTATGTTTTTTTGCACGCAACTGAAACCAATTGACATATCAAACTTAAAAAATTGCAGTGGATAAAGATGTTGTAGGCTACAATGTATTCTATATAAAAACAAAAAAAAACTTTTTTGTGTTTTAAGAAATTAAATTTTAATTTTAAATTTCAGGATTTCTTTTTTTTTTTTCAATACAAAAATATTTTATTTTAAGTTTTCGTACAGGATACGTTGTAGTGAGTGGGGAAACGGAAAATCTCCAAGAAAACGCACCGATATACGGCATCGTCTGGCACAATTCCCCCGTACGATAATGTAGGTCGACCCCGTCGGAAGTCGAACCCATATCGCCTTAGTGGGAGGCACGTACCTACCCTATTTGCACTAAGAAAAGCAAATCCATTTTCATTTCTTATAGAATAGCCTACATCATGTTTGGAGCAATATTTCGTAAATAATTATCACTTTACAGTCAATTTTTTTCTGTACTAACTTAAGGGCACGGTAAACAGCAGTTTTTATCATGACGGTTTTATTTGTATACTTGTGTAAGGTTTTTTTTTTTTTTTGTAATTTAAGACGCAAATTGTGACTAAATTTTGCTCTTATGATTTTTTTTATCTCTCACAGTTTTTGCATAATGGCTCATTAAATTCAAAATTTGCACGTAATGGTTTTAATGACGTCATTAAAACCAAATCACACATCAAAGTGAAATAAATCACAGTGAATAACGATGCTACAGGCTTCAAGTTCTCCAATAACAGAACAAAAAAGAAAACATTTTAGAATTTTAATAAAAATTCTGAAATTTGAAAGAAAAATTTTAAATTTCAAAATGTTTTAAAAACTGGAAATTTTTTGTTGTTCACCGTAACATGCAAATTTTGACCTTGACGAACCATTATGCAAAAACTGTGACAGATAACAAAAATTCGTTAGAGCAGATTTTGGCCACAATTTATGTCTTAAGGAAAAATTATCTGTTACAAACATAAAAATAGAAAAATGACGAAAATTGCTGTCTACTGTGACCTTAACCGCTAGAAAACCTAGTTTGTTTAAGGTCTCGCGTATGCCCTAAGGCAGAACAGTATCAGATATAGACGCATAAGAATCACGACAAAGTCAGCCAGTAGAAGTCGTTAAAAAGGACGATATTTTGACCGTAACATAACTATTGTTACACAGACAGAGTCAGGACGGAGAGTGTCAATTAAGCGAGGCGATAGTTAATACTTAGAGGTACGAGTATTTCGCGTATTCGTCTTGACAACAGCCTAGACTTCTCAGTTCTATACGTGTACCGGCTGACGTAGAATATCCATTGGCTTGTAACAGTACAAAAGTGTAGCACGTGATATCTCCATGACTTGTTTTCTTATTTATCACTGGCTTGCAGTTGGAAAATATGTGTCAAAACGCTCTCGTCTAATCACAGAAGGAGTGCAGTATACGTTATTGACGTTCAACCTGACCTAGAATCAACATGCGAAATAATCTTGCCTCTACTAATAATAAAGTTAGTCGACAACGTATTTTTAATTTGCCCGTAAATTGAATAATATTGGGAGCAGTTATAGGTCTATATTGAAAATCTACTGAAAAATTTAATTTCTTTAAATAAAGGCCTTATGTTAAGAATTACTTGGTATTAATCAACGTCACTCTGAACAGTTACAAAACAATAAAATACCAATTTTGTTAAAATTAATTTACAGAAATTAAGAATTTAAAGTTGTTTTTCAGGATAGCATTACTCCCACTATATTCACTTTACGGACAAACTGAGAATTCATTTTCGACTTACTTTTCTGTAAGCTATCATCACGCAAATCGAACACACTTCATCCGAACTCATCCTGCAGATGATATGTGTTGCATGTGTGTTATGACCTGAAGAATCAATACCAGTACAGTAGGGTAGGACATGGTTGCTTATTGCTGTTCTGTGCAGATTTAGAATGGGTAAGTGGTACAGTTGCGACTGTGTCCTGAAATAAGCGAGTCACTCTTGCCCTTCTGCATGATTTATCTTTGGCCTCGTGGTCTTCGTCCTCTGCTAATGTATGGAAGTAACCGGGTAGGAAAGAATTGACACGTGCTGGCACGATGAAACCGCGCAGAGAGCCTCCATTTGGGGAGGACACTAGCCAGAATAACAGGAACTATCTTAGAACTACGACATGTATACGTAATATAGGTCGAGACAACATCGCCACTGCGGCCGGGTAAACAACACTAACAAGTCATAAAAGACGTGTAAGAAAAGTAACCTGTTCAGAGGCAGCTCTATGGTTGTTAGCAGGGAGGGGACAAGTTGCAGAGAACTGTATATGGTTATGTGCTAGTTGACGCTATATCCACTGACACGCTGGTATGTAGGTACCGCTTGTATACGGACTGCTCACAACTCAATAAGTAGCCAATACATATTTCATGGTAATTGGTATACGGTGGTGTGTTCACACGAGTGTACAGTACTCGGCAACTTGCGCCCTCCCTGTCAACAACCCTCGAGCCGCCACTGGACCTGTTGGAATTAAGTTCGTTTAGCCACTTGACCAGGGCACCAAAATGTGTCTAAACGCCTGTAAACATGCCAGGGTTTCAAAATTTCTGGAAATGAAATAAACGTACATATTTTTCAAAATATTTTATTAACTACGACGACAGTAGCAGATCTTTATGCTAACATTTCATACAATGTTCCTTTCATTATAATTCTTCGATCTTTAGGACATTGCACTGGAAAAAAGT
This sequence comes from Medauroidea extradentata, assembly GCA_003012365.1. Classification (NCBI taxonomy): domain Eukaryota; kingdom Metazoa; phylum Arthropoda; class Insecta; order Phasmatodea; family Phasmatidae; genus Medauroidea; species Medauroidea extradentata. The sequence continues at coordinate 19,291 of PNEQ01065591.1, read as the reverse complement.
ATAGTTGTAGGTACCATACTTGTGTTAAAATAGGGACAACATAACCGTTTGGTGGTTGTCACTACCATTGTCAGTTCCTTCAACAATTTGTTTCTTCTGTAGAAGAAACAAAGAGTCTTGTTGATTTTACACATCGGATGGTAACTTCTACAGAACAGAGTGTTGAAGGAACTGTCCGGAGCACGGTCTTAGAAATACAGGTCTGGACTCTCGTCTATCTACCAATGATATGGAATTGACCCCTTTATGACTGAAAGCGCCACTAGCAATGAAGTGTTGTTTTAACATTGCAATATAGCGTGGTACTAACGATTCTCCTAGCAGCTCCGACACGAGTTTGCTGCTTGTAGTCCCATTTACGTAATGCTAAAACAACCCCAGAGTGCCATGGCGCCAATCAGTCATAACGGGGTCAATTTTCAACTCCAGTGTCCAGACCTGTTCCTCTAGGGCCGTGGTCCGGAGTAATACCACCAAACTGTTTTGCTGTCCTTATTTTAACAGAAGTATGGTACCTACAACCATACTCTTTTTTTTCGGTGCGAACTTACTATTTTTAAACGTTTCTTACTATGGGGACGAGTTTCAAACTAAATAAGTGTTTTGGGCATGCGCCATTGCAGCAAATAGTGTCTCACAGAAAACCAGAGAGTACACACAAACAAACAGATAAGTAAACAAACCAAAAGGACTTTGTTTGTAACTGGCAAACAAAGATAAACATATATAATTCCACAAGGAATTAAGTCAGTGATTTTCACAAACGGGCACTCAAGCACCAACAAACAAACAAAGGGCAAAATAAATAAACTAATATTCTTCCACGAAAGGAATTCCGTCAGTAAGTATGAAACAACCTTAGAGTAAATATAGGGTGAGGGAGCATCCTCTATACATCTGCGTACGAAATTGTGTGTTCAACATGTGTCACGTGACTTTAGTGAAATATGCGCGGGAGATTTGAAATAATATTGAGAGGTAAGATAATAATTGGTTAGTAATCACATCTATGTTGGGTAATTTTGGTCCCTTATGAATATATTAACCAAGGAGAACATACTACCATATTATCGCATATAATAATTGCGTAGAAATTTCAGAACGACAAATGTAAACAATGTATGCCACGTTACTGTTTTCCTTAACCCAGCTGTTTTTAGTAAAAAGTAAATACTAGCTACGTACTTACTATAAGGTTTTGAACCGAGATCTTGGTGACACCACATGACCAAATATATAATCTGTAAGGTACGCCATGAGTTTCAAACATCACGACTGCATTTTTACGCCGATAAAACATAAATAAACGACACCAAACTCTCGAGACCATGTTGGACACAAGTTTGTGACGTCATGTTCCCTCTACTATTATATTACCTCTATGGAAACAACAGACAAAAATAATTTCAACAACAACAACGAATGTTAGTTTTGTTTTGTTTGGTGTTATTATTTTTTGTCTGTTCCTTCGTACTTACTGACGGAATTCTTTTTGTGGAATAACCTGAGTTTACTTATATTTCCCTTGGTTTGTTTGTTGGTGCATGGGTGCTCATTTGAGTTATTTTCTTGTAAATCACTGACTTAATTGTTTGTGGAATCGTATATGTTTTCCTTTGTTTACCAGTTGCGAACAAAGTCCTTTTTGTTAATTTACTTATCTGTTTGCTTGTATTCTCTAATTTTCTGTGAGACACTATTTGCTGCAATGGCGTATGTCCAAAATACTTCTTTGTTTATAACACTGAACTACGCTGCGAATTTTCTGTTATATGTCTAATGTTTATATTTGGCGTGCTTGGCCTGCAAGCATCTTACCGGCTATCTAGGTTAAAGTGTGTGGTAGATACATAACCTCTAAAAACACTCATTAAAATGCACATGATTTTAAAAGTCAGCACGAAAAAACCACAAATCAACCATCCTAGATTATACTTGCCAACTTTATGAGCAAACATTTACCCAGAACAGTACCGTACATTTCTAAAGCGTGATCTCTTGCGACAAAATTAATGTAGGAAATTTTAAAATCTGAGATTGTTTTGCATAAATACGTTACTCGAGAAAATTTTTGCTTAGAAAGTTGGCAGAAACTACTGTCTAGGATTTCTGTTTATTTATATTTGCAAACTGGCTCCCAGAAACGTACAATTTTATACTGATGCTTTCAGAGCTAAATTATAGGCGTTCAAGAGAGGGAAAATCATAATTTTATATTTGTATGAATCAGTGTTAGCTTTCACTCTAAATCTGAATTAGTGAATATTCACTGATTCACGCTGATAAATGGAGCAGTTTCAACAAATTGAATCAGTGAGAAACCACTGTGAAATCGGTGACTATTTACTGATTCCGATAAAGAGTGCCAACATTCCACACGTGAATAAGTGAATTGTCTATAGATTTCACAGTAATTTTTCACTGATTCTGTAAGTGAAAAAATGTCCTTCGAAAACAACTGGAAAAATTGTGAATATTCACTGATTTACTCGTGAGACGTTCGCACTCTTGAACGAAATAAGTGAATATTCACTAATTAAACAGTGACTATTTTCACAGATTCAAATGGTTGAAACTGCTCCACCCATCTGCGTGAATCAGTGAATATTCAATAATTCATATTTAGAGTGTTGTAGACGTTACTTGGCAGTACATTATCCTCTTACAAAAAATGTTTTAGCTCAGCTAGTTTTCCCATAATGGCATTTCAAAGTCAAAATTTGCATGTTTTCAGTTTATTCGTAGATCCAGTGATTTTTAGAGAAAATAATTCTGCAGCAATTTGTTTCAATGCCTCATGTGAACACCTGTTTCTCTGCTTCATGTCCAGTGATTGGAAGTTTTTAACTTTCAGCGTCTCGGGGTCCTACCCACAAATCACAGACTTGTGGTAACATTGTTCTGGTTGGTGCAGTCAAATGAGCCACGACTCTGCCCTATTATATTCTACCAATAACCACGGACCAGAGTTGCAGTTGTGCACGTAAGGCATTGAAACAAATTGTTACAGAATTCTTTTCACCAAACATCACTGGCTCTATTCATACGCCCCTCGAAAACTAATTAACATAATGAAACGAAATAATTCACTGTGAAAGTACACGTCACGGCTTTAAGTATATAAAAACCATTCAAACAATGTTTTGTATATTAAAAAATATATCTGAACTTAAAAATTTTTTTGTATTGGATTTTTGTATACTTAAAGCCGTAGCCCGTGACATTTACTTTTACTGCGATTTTTTTCGTTTCATTATGCTAATTAATTTTCTGAGGTGTACGAACTAAAAACAGGCAAATTTAGGCTTTGAAATGTCATTATGGGAAAACTGGTTGAGCTAAAAATGTTTTGGAAGAGGAAAATATACTACCAATATACTACAAAACTAACACTGCTTCATACAAATATAAAATAATGATTTTTTCCTTTCTTGAACGATTTTAAGGCGGCCGTCTACCCCACGCTTCAAATGCGTTTCAGTGTGTTCGTAAACAGGTATTTTCTACGAAAATATTCCACGTTCGCCCATTTTCCCAACACACGATAAGAAAACACACTTCAGGTAAGTTAGGAATAACATTGTTAAGACCCTATGCTAATACAAAACACTGTGTCTAAGCCCTCCAACATGGCTAAAAACAGCCTTTTCAGACTTCCGTACTTCAAAATGTACTAACACGATATATGCGAAGCTCAGGTTGCGACCTGCTGTGAACTTAGCTGCAGACTTTCCACCAATAAAATTATGGTCCCCGCTTAATGTCCCATAGTAAAAACCGTTCGGCGGGAACCTTGCACGCTATTTCAGAGCTTGGCGACGCAGTTTTTGATGCGCGTTTCAAGGTCACACTTATGCTCCGTCGCTTTTCACGCGCGGGTAGACGGCGTCCTAAAGTATAAAACGTCAGCTGATCGCATTTATAGTGTAGGTACTTCAGATTACTAATTGGCTGACATTTAGTTACCAAACATCCTAGTAATTTCCTTAGATGAGACTTTTCGTAAACGTACACTTACTTTTCCTAAATGTCTGTTTATTTCACAAATGTAACGGGCACATGATAGTTCTTAAAATAAATATTCAAAGGCGTAACATCTTCGTCGTAATACAGGTTTTCTACTTTGCTGATATTTAATTAGAGATTGTAAGCTCTACTTTCAATACGCAGTTTAATCAACATAGTTTTGTTAAACGTTTCGGCTGAGCTTAATACTGTCATAAAATAAACTTAAATTTTCTTCCTGCATTGTAAACACTACCTGCACGAGCTGAATGACGAGCTGTTGTCGCTAAAATGCGCATGCACGAGATTAAGGGGTTTGAGATGCAGCCTTCAAGCACGAGAGCTTTCCGCTTACTGAAATGCATTTCTTAAAAAAATATATATATATATATATATATTTATATATATATATATATATATATATATATATATATATATATATATATATATATATATATATATATATATATATATATATGCACTCTTTCATAACTAATGCAGCAACTGCTTTTTATTTTATTAATATTTTACCCCGCGTTTAATATGCTACGTAAAGCGACTTTATTAAATACTCCGTTAAACGAAGATATATCTTTTGAATATTACAAATAGAATAGTTTGCATAAATCGAATTACAAATCATTTCATTTGGAAATCAGTAAACCCTTCAAGTCATTACCAAAACTATAGTTGACGAATGCAGGTAGTATAATTTATTAATTTTCCACAATACGCTGTAGCTAGCTGAAAATTATATGATACATTTCAGTACTTCAGAACCACTTTCATAAATGTTATGAATGAGATGTGGGGTTGAAATATGTGATTGCAGTTTGTCATTCTACCATCTGCTAGTAAAGACAATTATTTATTAATTAATTTTTAAAACTGAATACTGCAGCAACAGATCAACGTTTAATTCAGAAATTAAGGTAAGGTAAGTGAGTTTTACGTCTCTTTGACAGCGAGGTCATTATAGACGGCGACGCACAACTTGGTACAATGACAGGAGCAGAGAGAAGATTTGGTTGTGGAGTTTTACTAAGGAACCGTTACAGCATTTGCTTGGAGCGTTTCCTGGAAACCATTGAAAACCTAAATCAATATGTCTGGAGCCGGGTATCGAACCCGGGTCCTCCCGAATGCTAGTCCATCTGTTAGCCGTTAAAATCAGAAATTAAATTGGGCAATTTCGTATCCCGGAACAATACCACACAGAGGGAAAAAAATTCCAGGAATAAAAGTTTGAACAAAAAAAAAGGGTGGTGTTGGCCATCTCTATGCGGAATGTTTACAACAGCGGAGTTGGGTTGAAACACGTTCAGAGCGCGCCATTAGCAGCGCGGAAGGCCGGGCAGTTGGAGCGCAAACCGCGGACAGCAATATTATTTCAGCAGCGGTGACATCACCGATTGCCCTGGACCGAGAGCGATCTGTCCGCGCGGTCGCCATGGGAACGTCACCAGGGTGAAAAGAGGAACCGACTGGTATGGGTGAGAAGGAGGGGGGAGGGGTGGTTGTGGAGGGGCGACGAGCCAAGGGGATAAAAGCCCAGATCACTAGGACAGGACCACGAGTCTCCAATTTCAAATCGCTTTCCCTCTCGTGCCAGACATACCCCCCTCCCCTCTCTTGTCGACAACCCGCAAGACCCTGTGGTCGATGGAATACTGGGCAGTCCCCGCTATGAATACGGCGCTACATATGAGGTGGAGATGAGCCACATACCCGCACTGCTGAGGGATAATGCGCTGACGTTGTGAGGGGGAGAGTCCCGCATCTATCAGATGTAATAGAGAGAGTTGCTGTCACAGGGGAGAGCGTATGCCGTAACGAGTGAGGCTGGGGACAGCGCCAGACCTCCCCGACATTAATATGGATGGGGTTCGCCATCATCAAACTCTTGTACCCATCTCAATTCTACGCGATGGCCTCACTGCGGAACTTTTATTTTGCGTAACGAATACCTTTCCACTGAGTATTTTCTCCACATCGTTCGCTTTTTTCCCCTTCCCTGTTTGTGTATCTACCCCTCTTTGTTTCATTGTTTAACTGTTGTCACTTAGTGTGCTCATACTCTATGTCTTCACTAATTTCTGGAGTCTTCACCAATACAGTACAGTTTTTGTCATGACACACATAACACACAAACATACAGTTAGTAGTTCAAGTATTAATTTTAAGTGAATCAATTTTAGGTTGATACAGTATGACTAAATCTTATATTATTTTAATAAGGGCATCAAAGTGAGGAAAAATCGTAATTTTGTATTTGTATGGAAGAGTGCTAGTTTTATAGACGTTACTTGGGACTACATTATCCTCTAACAAAAAATTACCTCAGCCAGCCCGTAGTATCATTTCAAAGTAAAAATTTCCATTTTTTCGTTCTTATAAGCCGAAAACCGAATGCATATAATGGAATGAAAAAATTCATGTTGAAAGTACATGCCATGTTTTAAAATACATAACAAAATAAAAGTGGCCAAAATTCAAAACATCAGACTTTTTTTAAAATAAAAAACGTTTTTAATGGATTTTACAACATGTCAAGCAATTGCCTGCTACATGTAGTATCAATGTGAATTTGTATATTTCACCATTTGTCCTTAGAACGTAAACCTTCATATTTTTAATTTGAAGTGCCTTTATGGGAAAACTGTCTGAGATATTTTTTTTTTCCAAGAGGAAAGTGTACTACGAAGTAACGTCTACGCTTGATTTTAATTTTTTATTTTGTTTAATTATTTATTGGGCTTTACGTCACGTTGACAGCAAAGTCAATACAGATTATTACAAACATAGTAGAGCCAAGTTTTAATGTTTCTCAAGGGACCCTAAAGATGTTCACATTAAAAATGGGAAACCATTATAAGAGGGTAATATCCAATTATAAAACAGTTTTAGGGACCAAGTGAAGGTAGCATTATAACCAGGAAAACATTATAAATGGGAACACTATAAGAGGGTTCAACTGTATTTACACTGATACAGGAACCAAATAAAGGATTCGATCGTTACGCACGTTTGGGAATCATCCCAGCATTCGCCTGGCGAGAACTGAGGATACACGGAGCCGGGATTCGAATCCGTGTCATTCTGAATGCCAGCCCAACGTGTTACAACACTAGATAAATAATATTTCAGTAGCAGTTAAACAATTAACCATTAAAAACGCATTTATAACGAAACCTTAACGTGCGTCAAACAAACAAGCAGTTGCTTATTCCCAGTTTTTATTAAATTATATGTCCCGTTAAAATCACTGTAATCATTTTGATGTTTGAAGCTAGTCATGAGCTAGTTATTGGGAAGAGTTAGTATTGCTGCTTACACAAGGCACAAGTTTGCTCGTGACCGTCGTAACTGGGCGACCTTTGTGATGTACTCTGTAATACAACCAGGGGCGTCATTTGGGGCCACATTTGGGGGGGGGGGGGGGCAAATGCCCCCTCCCCTTTGGATTTAGAATTTTATGTGTATAAATATATTTTCTGTATTTTGAAATTTATATAATGCTAACTTAAGCACAAAAAACTGAAGTTTTATTATTAAAGTATCTAATTTATACATGCTTAATTAGTAAAAAAAGATGCAACAAGGTCACTGTCGCCGGAAAACAAAATCTTGCCCCCCCCCCCTAGATAAACCTGAAATGACGCTCCTGAATACGACGGATGACATGCACGTTCTAAGAGCACGATATTCTATCTACTAATGCGTCTGAAAAAAAGGTATGCACTCGTAGTGCTCCCAAGCTAACACATAGAAAATACATACGTACACAGAATTCAACGAGAGATGGATGACATCAAGTTCTATCAAGTTTCCTATACATCATGGTAGCTCACTTAAACTTTTTATAAAGTAAATAACTTAATACGTACTGAGGCTACGTATAACTTAACGCACAACGGTTGCAAACTCATAGGGTAGAGTGGGGCATATTTACCATATTGTGCACACGCTATAAACTTCTATTGACGTTTAGTAAGCTCATCTTATTTCTGATCTGTGTGTCACACAGCTGTTAAGTGTGAAAATTTTCATTCTTACTGCGACTTTGCGTAACATTTTGCAGTATGTTTTTAACATTACCTACAACCAATGATTTGACTTACTTAATATAACGAAGTTTAATATACAAGTATGTTTAACTATACGTATTATATGAACCTAGTATTTTGCTACATGATTCCTAACGGTCTAGGTCTGAATATCTGTCCCACCTCTTAGCAGTAGGCCTAAATTGACCTAGCACTAGGGTCATGCTCGCAAGTGCTCTGCCGATTGAAATATATCCGTGTAGAAATCAAGACGTGCGGTCAATATTTTAGTAGTTGTTTAAATTGATAAAGAGAACATTTCGAGAAATATTTTTCACAAAGTCCATTTTAGGACATGTTTTACTTTTGCTTGTTTTTTTTCCTTGCTACGTTCAAGCCAAAATTGAGTAGCAAGTGTCAAAGAGGTCAATATTGAACCCGATAGATACACATATGGTATGATTAATATAACATTGAATGGTTGTGGTTTTGAACACCGCAAATTCTTGGATGTAACTAGTAAGTTTTAAGAGATCAGGAGTCAGTAAAAACCTTGCTTGGCTGTATCAACTAGTAACTTTACTCAAAATCACTGAATATTACACGTAATATTGCCAAGGATTTGCACTTTCATAAAAGAAAGCCTTAAAAAATAGCAAACACAGCAGATAAGGGCGTTGCCTACCTCAGAGCCACTGAGGGATCAAGTTATTGTCTATGTGTTTCAGTACGTGTTTAAGCTACATGTACGCCATAAATGACTTTTTATTCATATCGGCACCGCGCACATTGCTAAAGAATCTTTCGGGTAGTTTCTTCAGTACCCTGAAAACTGTGAGCGAAAAATAAATATAACGTACAGAAAACACTCGAAAACAGTTATTGACAATATTTCCCTGTAATTTTATTCATTTAGCAATATTTTTATTTGTTTTTGTCCGTAAGAGATATCACAAAACGTCACTGAGCCCCACCAAAAATGATTTAACATTAAAAACCTTACCCTCGCTGCCGCCAGAGCTCTGAGGTAGGCAGGGCTCTTAATATCATCCAGCCGACTATCAAAGCCCGAGTGGTACATTAGCTCTCTGATTCGCTTAGTAAATACTGCCAAGTAATTAAAACACCGTAGATAAAGTCTTGTGTACTTTATCTGCAAGACCCAGAAATTCTTCCAAATTACCCTATGTTTAGGCCTATAGAAAGTAACTAAACATAATGGAAAAAAACATTCATTAACAGGGAGTGTTAAGTTAATAATTTGAGAATACGCGAACAATTTGGAACATAAACGTATTTGTAGCGCAAGGTAAATGGAATTTGCGGTATAGTCGCCGATTTAACATTTTTCTTCCAAAAAAAGCGAAAAATAATAAAATTCAATATGGCGACTGAAACCGAGCCGTAATGCCACGCGTTCTAATATACTATGTGTTTGCAAGTATTAATTTGTCTGTTTAAAGATTTCAAGAGTATGACTTTAAATTGATAACTAGCTAAAAAGTGTAGAATTATTTGGTTCGGAAAAATTAGGTTACATTGTAAAAACTATTTTAGACAAATCTACGCAGCTGTTGTACGACATATGCTCCCTTTTATAATTAAAAATAAAAAAATGGGATAAAACTGTGTAAATAGGAACCTATGGCGTTAAGCTATTTTGGACAAATTACTGTCAGTAACATTACAATTATTTTTTATTTACACGGCGACGCCTAAGAGAAATCTGTAGATTTCAAGTTTTACAGATCTTATTTAATAGCGGTTGTTTATACGAAACTTCGTTCTGGTCCCATTTAACTGCTCTGCTACTATTTGCAATTTCTCTCTTGTCTTTCGAATTAAATTAATCTATTGACTTCCTTATAACTTTTGTAATCAGTTCTTAAATGACGAGTTATCGTATAAGAAAACAATTTCCACGTTTTAGGGAAAAAAGAAAGGACTTGGTTGACTGGTATCTGACCCTCCAACTACTCTATGCATCGACATGGGAGTTCGCAAATATGTCTTTACAGTGTGTATAATCGATGTCGCTGCACTGTGAGTGGTACATCTCAAGACATGTAGTGTCTGTGACTGTCTTAGGCGGCGCTTAGCAGCAGACAGGACTGACATCTCTTGTTGGTAGACGACGTGTCTCGACGGAACCCCAGCTGCGACCTCTCTTGTTGTTAAGCGACCAGAGACGACTTGAGTTGCACACGGGATGTAGTAATCTACAGTATCTTCTTGTCCGCGTAGATATTGTGCTGCGGTCCTAGACTGCGACAAACCCATATAACCATCCTCACCTCTACATCAGCCTATTTGACCTCATATTTACACATGTCCACTGCTACTGAATCGCACACTCAAGCATTTCTGTACAACTACAAAACTTATTACGATGAGTTATAATATGAATATTAAAAAAAAAAAAGTTTTGTGATGCGTTTAATATAAACAATTGTCTAGTGTTTCCGGAAATTCAAGAATTTGTTCCTTTCATTTTGAAATTTTATTGAAAAATAAACAATTGCGACTAGATTTAGTTTCTTGGACGTACTCCATTGCAAAATTGAACGACTGTCAAAGAAAAAACTAAACAAATAAAAGAAACCATAAAATAAGCAGAGTATGCTTAGTCAGCAAGATACAAACACAACATGAAATTCCAAGATGAAATCGGATCAAATAAAAACAAGGGACAAACAGATAATAAATGAAATTAATAACAAACAGTCGTTCAATTTTGCAATGGAGTACGTCCAAGAAACTGAATCTAGTCATGAACTCCCATTGCACAGTTCTTTCAAAGATCATAAACAAATGCGTTGACACTAGCGCGTGCACACGTGTGTGTGTTTATATATATATATATATATATAGTGTTAAGCAGTGGTGGCTCGTGGGTTGCTGGCAGGGAGGGGACAAGTAGCATACTGTATATTGTTGTGCACTAGTTGACTCTACATCCACTGACACACTGGTATATAAGTGTCGTTTATTACTGACAGCTCACAACACAATAAGTAGACAGTATATATTTCATGGTCATGGGTATACGGCGGTGTGTTCACACCAGTGTACAGCTCTCTGTAACCTTGTGCCCTACCTGCCAACAACCCTCGAGCCGCCACTGCTGCTAAGAAAATAATATTCCCTGTTTGGAGAGGTTCTAAGGTTCTAGTATGGACAAAGACAAGAAGGAGGAAAGGTGCAGTAAACATGGAGTGCGAAACCTGAAGTACATACGTACACTGCACTTACTGGGGACTGTGAACACATTTAACAATGACAACACGAACAGGTGTTTCCTGCTTGCTGCTACAACTAACTAGCTGAGTATTTGTCCTCGTGTGTGTGTGATGCAGTCTGTAGGTCGAACAACAGAGAGCGTGGAGTAGAAGATATGTCGTTTCACACTCGCGACGTTGTACATGAGCTCAGTGATCTCACGGTGTATGCGTTCCAGACCCCATAGTTACTGAACATTTCCATCTTCTTTTGTTCCATACTACAACCTCTCCAAATATAGAATATATATATATATATATATATATATATATATATATATATAGACACACACATATACACCCACGCTTTCTGCAGTTCAATGTAAATGTTTTCTTAGATCGCCGAAAAGTAATCCTTCTTTTATTCATTCAAACATAGCTCTATACATATATTTTAAAAATAACGTCTTTCTCATTTACGTAGTGTACTGAACATATTTACTATAAATCAGTCAGGATTTTAAAACTTTCGGATTACATACGAGAAATAATTTTATTATGTTGTCAATAAGTATAGGTATTCCCATATTTCGTGTTAACGTCAGCCCTAGCATTTTAACATATATGTTTCGTCTTTGTTTTGTAACTAGAGTTGAGCATAAAAACATGTCAGTAGTCGTTAACTTTTGAAGGACCCTAGGTTAGGAATTATCTATTATTGCATGCACGTGAGTTTCCCGAATATAAATTTAGCCCAAGTTGAACGTCAAGTACAAATACTTACTCATTTGTCACTTCAGTGATTGGACGGCAGCTGTTTTGACACGCCTGTGATCTCAGCAAGCCAGTTATAAACAACTAAATAATTCGTGGTAATATAGCCTGCTACACGATGGATTGATTAGAAGCTAAAAGATAGTTGATTGTGGTCCGTGTATGTGCAGGGCTGATACATCTAGGCTGTTGCTAATTTAACTCGCGACATTCACGCACCAGTAGCTCTTCTGGGCCTAATAAATGAAAGAACTTCGAATTTAGCATTATTTTCCAACTGCAGACAATACCACAAGCTGGTTTCTCGTTTGATTGGTGCCTTCCGTTAGTATTAATTTACATCGGGAATCACTGTGGGCAAAAATTAAAATTTCCATGGTAATGTGCCTACTCGCATATAGACTAATGCAGTCAAATACGTAAGGAACATTACGTAAGGGCCATTTGCCAACGACGTCATAGATTGTGTCCAAGGATGCATAAGCCAATAAAGTATAATCTAGGATGTTCCGGAACAAAAACGCGAATTTTGCACGACTCTACTAATAATCTATCTTTCAAAACTTCCTTGATAAAACCGAAGCAATTGCTCTATTGCACAGTAAAAAAATCGTATTTTTACCATAAAAATTTTAAAGTAATGCAAAAACGTTTGTTAATCTTGGCACTACAACAAGAATGTCGCAGGTCATTACAGTTGTCAAAATGTTCCGAATTCCTGTTTTTATTTTAATGAGCATTGTGTTTGATGCGAAAAAATATCATTTAACAATCAGTCACAGTTAATAACATATTTTGTAAATTTACATAGATTTTCTTGGAATCTGGTATAAAAAATTTATTTTATGTCACTTTAAATTTTTTTGTAAAATTTACAATAATTCAGTTGCAAATATACAGACGTATTTGTATATTTGCAAGCATTTCCTGTGAAGTTAAATTTTTGTAAACTTTCTAATAGTTGTCTTGCAGTGTAGTCTCCAAATTACTTTTTTTTGTAAATGTACAGATATTTTCTTCACTGCGTGACGCAGAAGCCAATTTGTCTGATGATGACGGAGCGGTTTTAAGACGGAACGAGAAGCATTGCCGTGTGAAGCACTGCCGCCTATTAGTGGTTTCTAGCGTAGGACGTAAGTCGCGCACTCAGCACACAGACTAGCTGGGCTGCAGCCATTGGTCGGAGAATTACCGGCCGCACCAGAATCGCCGTTAATAAGCGGCCGAACAGAAAACCTCTTCATGCGGTTGCTCGCGGACTCGGCGTGTGAAAACGCACGAAATTACTTTCACTTGAAAAGGAGAAAATTGCAGTTCAGCGAATTTTTCTTGTCAGATTGGTGCTCTCGGAGTAGGTCGTTGGATCAAGTTAGCTTCCTTTCTTCTGTGATAATATTTTGATAACTCTGCTGCAGAAAAAGTTTGTAACTGAAGTTAGCTGGAGTTTAAAAAAAAAAAAAAAAAACACTTCGTAAGGGGGGCAAAGTTGTCTTAGTTGCCCCCAATTTTTTTTTGTATTTCAAATTTAAGTTACCACAAGTAAAACATTTAATAAGAATATAGCGAATACTGTTGTAACATTAAGTTCGTTATAATAATTATAAATTTAATTTTCTTCTATAGAAAAAATCTTTACCTAGAAATTGTATGATGAACAATAAACTCGTCAATTCAATTTAATTTACAGGTGTTGCATAAACATGAGAATTATACGTACACACTACAACCCGACACTCTATCTTCACGTTACCAAATAACTAACGACTTTTCTCTCAGCCAAAAGATTACTACACGTTCGTTATTAGCTTCTTCAAAGCGGATATTATATTTTTGCCTTAACTTCCTCAAACAACGCTGATCCGGCCTATCAACCGCTGTGATATTCCACCAGGGGTATATGCACTCTCTTGCCCCTCCCTAAATCCGGCACTGTTTCACGACAACATGTTGTCACTTCGAGTGATTCCCTTTATGACACGGAAAGTAAGAGTTACTTATCACTAAGCAATATTATTTACTAAAGATCTGTGATAACAACAAGAGTTGAGAAAATAGTGCTTACCAAATAGGCCGGCAGATCAACTACGTTTTGGACTCAAACGTACGAACTTCAAAACGAATCTTACGCTAAATATCAATGAACAGTCAGTAAAAAAAAGTAATGTCATGCCCATCAAAAAGTACCTACATTTTCTTCTGTTACAAAAAATAATATATTTCAGTAAAAAAAGTTTAGTGTTCGCGAAATAAATAAACAAATTCAGAGGTTTTTAAAATGCATTTGAAGGGAAATTAGTGTATCCGGTAATGCTTCAAGGTTAGAATAGCTATTAGTTATGATGAGTAAGTTGCTGGTACGCACGGTGACGTCATTAATAGTAGAACGTAAATAAAAGAAATACGATAGTAATGGAATACTTCTTTTAGCGCAGTCCAGGAATTATATCAACCTTTCATGTAGCATTTCCTATAATAAATGTCACCAATGCTGTCACTTCGAGTAATTCCCTTTATGACACGGATAGTAAGTAACTTAACACTAAGAAGAATTATTTACTAAAGGTTTGTTGTAAAACGAGAAGTGCTTACCAAACAGGACGGCAGGTCAATATTTCTAACTACACTTTGGATTTAAGCGTAGAAATTTCAAAATGTAATTTACGATGAACATCAAGACACAGTCAGTAATAAATCAAATGAACGTGGTCGCTTTCAAAACATATATTTTTCTATTACAAAAAAAATTATTACTAATTAATTTTTGTTTCACAAAATAGAGTTACACGTTCGCCAAAGAAATAAGTTAAACGATTTTACAGGTTTCTCTAAACGCAGTGTAAAATCGTATATCTGTAACAAGTTCAGCTTAGAATAGCGATTAGTTATGTTGAATAAGTTGCTAGGTGCGCGTACAGGTGTCAAAGAAAATTAAATAAATACTTCGATAGTTAAAATTTAAATAAAAAATTATGCCTCTCTTAGTGAAATAGTGCAGTCCAGAAGTAACTGCAATCCTACATGTAGAATTTCCTGTGGTTAACCTCAACAGTGTCAGGAAGAGACTTCATAAATAATATGCTACTAGCCGTGTGCCCGATGGAATTTCCCATCGACATCTTTGGAGCTATCCGACGTTTCTCAAATGTTGTAAGTTTTTGGACAATTTGCTCTGATTAAAGACATACTATTCCTCAAAAGTATTTCCTTCTCACTTTCGAAAAAAGTGTTATTAATTTTGGAATACTTCAATATTTAATTGCATGCGTGTGTTTCAACATAAATATCTCTGAATCTCATTCTTCCTCGTCAGTTTCTATGCGTTTTTGGTTCTTTTAATTTTAGATTAATCAGTGACATTCCTCTTTTGATAAATAAACATTTAAGTCAGTCAAAAAAAACTTTTTTTATTAGGGACCAAATTTTAAAACTCTTAGAAGCCTATAAACCAAATTTCAGGTTTTTTTGCTTTGAAAAAGACGTACTTCTCGAACAAACTTTCGTCCCTTAATTTACCCACTTGGAGGATGGATTTTAAAAATATCTCTAATACTTAGGTTTAAAACAGAAGCCTAATAATCAATTTCCATTTTTATAACTAAAAAATGGCGAACTTCCATATAACTATCTTCTTCTGTCAACCCCCTTAGGCGATTAATTTTCAAAAATTCTTTCTTACTGCTCAGCTACGTTATAAAAGGAACTCTTGTGAAAAATGTAATATTTCTTGACCTGCCGGTTTAAGATGTGTGTTTTATGTCAGTGTTAGAGATTTATTAAGTAGATATTGCTGTGCACATTATTACAAAATCCTACAAGTGCATGTATTACGTAGCTATAATCATGATAAAGATGTCTGGCTTTACACGCTACTGCAGCAAGTCACAAGCTAACATATCTGGTCTATATCGCAGCCCAATAATTGCACGTTTTCCTTCAGATATAAATTAAATGTGGATTGCGTCTCTGTTTGCCGAATTCACGTTAACTGATCATTCACAGTATCGACAGTCATTTGGGCAATCATGAAGTTTTCAAACACTGCAGTGAACTTCTGTGATGCCAAGATAAAACTATCTTTGTTTTGATGACGTAGAAATATTAATGTATCATATTACAATAAATGTATATATGTAAATTACTTGTATGTATACATATACACAGAGGTATCATTTGGAGCTGTAGAATATATGTGTTAAAAAAAACTAATATTTCTGCTTAATATCGTATTCTGACATGTGGAAATTTATTGTTATGCAGTGACAAGATGGAAATAAACTAAAGTGTGTTTGGCACAGGTTTCTAATTATTTTTTTTAGATTGTTAAATCATTTTGATATGACGGCGTTTATTAATGCCCTTGGATTCATACCACTTGTATCGAACGTGAAAACCCACCTGATAAAGGCATAAACAACTATGCAACAATTTAAAATCAAACGGGAAGGGTTATGAGGATTTTGGGAGGGAGGGGGATGACGTATAACAGCATGATTAAGGTTATGATGATTTGGGCTGGGAAGAAGGGGGGGATTAATGTATAACAGCATTATTAAACAACAATTTTTTTGAACAATTCAATGAATGGTTAGATGTTGTTCGCCATTTTCAGTAGTGTACACGTCGTGAAGTCAAAGAGAGGACCTAATCGTGACTCTTAAGAAGAATATTTGTATTAAATTGAATTTTAAAATAGTTGTTAAAAATCTCAGGCATGTTAACATGATGTATGGTGGTGGCTACTAATGTACAGTTGTCGCGCGTTAAACCAATCATCAGAACATGTCAACGTTTTATGTGCACTGGTAGAGCATAAAATGAATGACTGAGATAATAACTTGTAAACAGCTTGACAGATTTTCATAGAACGGCGCTTAGAACAATCCCGATGAACTAGCTTTCAATAAAAAAAAAAGCGTCGTCACAGCTCAACCCGCTTACGCAGCCTCAGACAGACACACTGACAGACAGGTAGACATAGCCGTCAAATATATGACACCTCACGTTTCCTCGTCGGGAATTAAAAATACAGTTTATATGATGGCGACTGTAAATGTGGAATTGTATTATTTTTAAACGTTCTATATTTTTTGGATTGTATAAAATGTTTTGTATTTTCTGGCTACATTTTTAACTTTGAAAGCCACCCAAGATGGTTAAAGTCGACAACCCGAATAGCCACCAGAATATGTACCGTCACAAAATGATGGCAGGCCCCTCAACTTCATATCCGTTAGCCTAATAACCATACTATAACTACTTATCTGTATAAACTAAAATGTGAATGGCACGTGTCATTGGTACCTTAAAACTAAACTCCATGAAGGATTTGACTGGGAAGTGGGTTAAGGCGTTCTGGGTTCAATTACATTGTTTGGTGTAAGTATATTTGATATTTAAGACGGACGCTTAAGAGGGTGTGGGTACATACTTCAACGCTAAAAGCATTCATCTGTAATTGTAGGTTTCGTGGAAAATTAAACAATAGCAATCCTAGACAATGGTTTTAGCCAACGTTTTGAACAGAACTGTTTCCAGCGTTACGAACTTCTGAGGCACTACCTCTGACGCCAGAACCTCGTGCATTTAACTGCGGCGCAAGAAATCACGCATAACGAATTTGTAATTCTGGATAAATATTTACTCACAAAGTTGGCAAATATCATTATCTAGGATTGTCATTGAGAAATTTATCCATACTGGCTTCGAAAAAAGCGTAGAAATAAATTGATGTTTTCAGCGTTTATTTATCTATTACTCACTCTTAAGGGCTTGGGTGCGAACTTCTACAGTTCTTGCCAAATTATTTTTTAAAACCCAAACCCGGGCCTATATCGTAAAATCCCTTCGTAACTTTGTTACACATAGTGTTATCTTTATACGTTTATTTATATAAATGACTCTGGACTTTAGGTCACCTTAAAAACATTTATAATCGAAACGAAACTACTCCTCCCAATGATTTTCTTATGGCACTATGTCGTCGGCAAGTGAAAATATTTTTTTGTGGCCGTTGTAGGCATTATTTTGCAAAATCGCTACGTAACTTAGTCCGCGTTATAACTATTGATGTTCATGTTTTTTTTCATAGCATTCCTTGGAGTAGTAAATGAAATATTTTACGAAACATGAAGTTTTTACTGCAAACAAAGGCAGGGATTGTCCAGACGTCACGAATGGCCACGTCCCGGAAGTTCAGCGTTTTCTCAAGAGATCGCGTGCTGGTCGAACAGGTTCTGTGCAGGATCTAGGTCCTCAGTAACGCAAGACTAGCGGAAAAAAAAACGTGGAGTGGAAGGAAGAAAATTTCGAGGAAAATAAAACTTGAGTTATTGTAAGTAATTCGTATCACGTTAACGTAAGAAAAAATGGAATTATTAGGAATTTTAATGAAAAACAATTAGGTCTATCACAGTTGAAACTCAGGAATTCCTGAAATATGCATTATAGAATGGTTATAAAAAGTCACGAGGTTAGTCTGGGAAGGTCAAAAACGTCAGTTTGAGCGCATAAAATGTAATCCGATTATGATGCCAACAATTTTTATTTTATTTATTTACATAGCCTCTCGCATTTCTAGTGCTTACTAGAGTGGAGTTGTCATAAATACATCAGAATAGATAGGTTATAACTTGTTACAAAAACTTCAAATTTCCAGGCTGACACAAATACATAAAAAAACAAAGTAAATATAAGTTATTATAGGCTACATATATATAACAAACAATTTCATGTTTTAAAAAATACAATAAAATTATTGCAAGTAGTCAGAAAATTTTATACGTTGGGTGCAAACATTTATATATTATTAACCTTTAAAAAAATTATATAAACACATTTATAAAAGAATGACACTTATGCAGCGCAATAGGAGACTTCATTTACCACAGTGTATTGTACACGTAGGGGTACGTAATCCATTTTGGTTTTTTACTCTCTTCCTTCTTTTTTTGTTGTTATATGTAAATTATAGTTTTTATTTCAGATTAGTATCAAGCAAATATAGACCACAATTGTACAACTCATGCCCATGGCTTAGCCAGCAAATTTGTAATGTACATATTGCCTCTTTTGCAAGAACCTTTGGCTCACTGAGGCCCGTTGTTTATAAAAAAACTTACAAAGGTTAAAAATAGCGACGAAACAACACGAAACGAATACAAATACACCCCCTCTCCCACACACTCGCACAATTATATATATATATATATATATATATATATATATATATATATATATATATATATATAT
>PNEQ01065589.1:26613-68275 GCA_003012365.1 Medauroidea extradentata | reverse complement strand
CCCCCCAATTCATTGCAAGCCATCACAACCAGACCTACATTATTGCCCCATGTTTGAAATTCCCGCCGTGCTTAGTTCGCCTTCCAGCCGCTAGGCTTACAGGTAACAGAGCACACACTGCTGCTGGATTGCAGTGTGCCATGCCTCGCCGCCCGAGGAAGCCATTATACTGGCGAAACGTCACGATATAAATTTATATAATTTCAACTATCACTTGCCTAATTTATCTGTAGAACGCTATGTACGTAACTCTGACCATGAGCTTGCAAGAAAATAATTGGTGCTCACTTTTCTCATTAGTTTTTGGCATAAAGGACATATTACATGGAACCTGCTACTGTAGCAGCTCACCTCACCTACCAGGCCGTTATAAAGGCCGCCATACAAGCTGTTATAACAACAGCTATACAGGCTGTTCAGGCATATTGCTACTATACGATGCTAGCTACTAGTGTCACTGAAGAGAAGTGAGGTTGATGCGCGTGAAAATGGCCGATACTCTAGTAACTCCAGCTGAATATGTTATTTTTTATGGGTAACAAATACAGTAATACGGGAATAGTATTTTTATGTGGAATGAAACATTGTGGCAGAATCAATAATGTCATGCACATATAAATATAGCATTGTCGATAATAATGCAATAAATACAATTTTCAATATACAAGACAACCCGCCTGAACAAAGCTAAGTATATAGCTTCCAACTTTGCCGCACGCAGCACTGTTTCATAACGTTCGAATCTATCCACTCTAAATTCCCAAACACTAGATATTTAAAAAGCTTCGTTTCAGACATGGCTAGACAAATAATGGAATTCTTCGTTTGTTGGCCAGACTGTCTCAACTATACTACTGTACGGGACTCAGGTCTGGAACCCTGGCCGTGAGGGAACGTGGGGTTGTATGGAAGCAGGTTTTGTCGGAATGAGGGATGTTGTCGGCAAGAAATATTCCCAGCTAGATCTTCTAACACATTGCCGGTAACAGACCTCGCCCTGACATCTAGGCCTGCTTATAAACAACACGACCTTCTCAAGCCAGGGTCCCAGAGCTGAGTCCCACACAATACATCTTCACGTAGCAGCAGTTCATGAGAGGAATCGGTTATTGGCGCAACAATCTTTGCATGTATCGGGTCACACACTGCTTGCTCTTGGACTCGCAGTGGAAGAAATGTCTAACGAACATACAAGAAAATCTACAAATGTTAGTTGGCTGAATTGCCCTTATCGTGCCCGAAAGCCTTAATACATACATTGTATAGTACAAGGATTTCCCACTTGTCTTTTGTAGGTTCATGATTGTCATCTTCAGGATCACAGTCTACACTGTAATGTACATTTATGATACATTCCCAGACATTAATTTGTTTTTTACAGTTGTTTTTAGTCTACAGCTTAGTTAGTTTATCTAAAATAATACAGTTAAGAAAAATTTTTGGTCGAGTTGTGGTTATTGTCTGAGGAAAAAGTGATATATGCAGGAAATTAAAATATGTACCAGTGTTGTTATAAGCAGGAAATGAAAGCATTATGCTTTATGGAAAATTGGTGGGACCAAAGAAAAGTGATGTTTCACGCAGGAAAATGTTATATCCGGAATGTTACAACAGGGTTCTACTGTACTTATCATTTCAAGTTTTGTAAATAAATTGAAATACTACTTAAAATAAACACGCATCACTGGAGTTAAAATTGATCTCGTTTTAAAGCATTAAACAGAGTTAAAGTTAGAAACTCATGTCCACAATAGCTATGATGACTACAAACTTTGGCTTGGCTTCCTTGTAATATTTCAAGCAGTCGTCACATGGAGCGCTACACACTCTTGTTCCTGCAACGTGATTGGTCTGTTACAAAAGCCGGTACAGGACCTGGGATGGAAAATAGCACCGGTTCTATTACCAAACCTGGTATGACTGAAAACTGCCAAGCCAGAAGGATAAAAACCAAGATGTCTGTCGTAATGGCCGGTGTAGCACCTGTTATGGCAGACCTTGTACAGGCTAGTACGGAATCTGGTACCATGTAATATGGCCTTAAGGGTCAATCGTCTACCATTCAGAGGTATGCTTTTGATCAGAGGACATCTTACTTTTGATATTGACGCCGGCCAAGGGCGAGCAGAGGCAGTAAGCAGATAATGTCGCCGTAAATCCATAAGAATAAGCATGTGCATGGACACAGACTCATGAAATATTTTATTAATTTAGTGGGCTACTGTTTTGCATGTATTCTTTTCCACAGGGTCATTGATTGTATATGTCTAGCGTTTCTTTTTTTCAAAATGGTAACAGCGGACATTTGAACCGCCGCCCAGAAATGTTCTGAGGTTTGGCCAACTCATTTTGAATATTTAAACCATAATTAATGTATTTTAAGGGATTTAATGCCCGAGTCAACATGTAACCTGACTTTACAATGTATAATTCATTTTGTGCCGTTTCTCTACATTTAATGTAACTATTAATTTTAAATTCTATTTCTGGAATGATAGAGAGCAGTCATGTGTGTGGTGCAGGAAGTGAACGCCCCGGTGACAGGCCATGAGCCATCAGTGGCCATGTTCCTCTGCGCAGTTTTGTCACAGACTTCTGGCGAGGTAAGACGCTGTCGATGTATGCTCCATCGTTGTTTCACTGAAGTAGGTAACCATAGTTATTTAATACAACGGATCATCATTTTTTGTACACGTTTTCACCAAGTACATAGCTGCCAACCTCAAGGATTCAGAAATACTAGTACAATTTTCAAAATTAGTAAAATTGTGCGTAAGAGTCGCGGTATTTCATGTGTTGTGTGTATGTAAATGCCATTGAACTAAAACACTTTAGCTATTTTTAAAATAAAATACTACACTGTGAACATGTCAAAATTTTGCATGCAAAATAAATTTAGAACATGCTGAATAATTAATAAAATTAACTACAGTTTAGACTACTATTCATATGTTGTGTTCATGGCTAAAATTACATAGCTTCCCTAGGACTATTATAAAGAAAACAAAAACAGGGAAATTACTGAACGTATTTTCAGTAGACTTACTTTGTTGTACCATCATATAAACTGTTTTAATTTTAATATTCATACAAATCTAAACAAAACTAGAATAGGTAGTTTTGGTTTCTGCAAGTTTACAAACTTTACAGATTTTAATACACCAATACACAGGCCCCTACATTACGATTTCTGGTAACACAGTTTTCAAATTCTCTTTCACAGTTCCATAAATGCACGAAAAATTCTTACAGAGTGCAAATTAGATAAATTAATCACACTTGGCACATCTAAACCACAACTCTCCGACACTGCAAATACTGCGGATTTGAGAAATAATTTGTACATCGTTGAACGTGCAGATGTAAGAGTATTTAATTTCTTATACATTATTAATACCACATACTTTGAATTTTCAAACAGTTTTTAACTACCGCATGGTTTCGCAATCACTGCATATAAAAAAGTAATAGTAAAAACAGTAATATTGTATTTCCTAGACATGAAACTTGCAATATTCCTACGTTTCACAACTTTCAAATACGTGACGTCAATACAAGTACCGGCCCTAAAATACGCCGCTACAATAACAAAATGATACATTTAAGCTTGGCAAAAAACCTTGTTTACAAACACTACGCAACTACGACGTACGTTTCAATGTTTGCTGGAAAAATAAGAATTAAACTACAGTTTCCTTCAGTTCACAAGATTTGATGCGTATTCTTGAGCAATTACTACACGGAAACGGTAAACAGGAAAAACACTTCAAATTAAAACAGTCTTGTGACTTTTGTTTGTACGAGTCACGACGGCCATTTCACCAGGAAGACAACTACAATAAATAGGGTGTGTTCGGCAATGTTTGGGGTACGTACGATGCGTGAAAAATACGGTACTCTGTAGTGAATAATATTGTACAATGGCTATAAATGAAGTACGCTATTTCCCGAAACTACGGTAGTACAGTTTTCTTTATTACAAGACTTCAGTACCAGATTTCTTAATATGAATTAACCAAACGGGGGGAAAAAAAATTGAAAAGCTTGAAAATCATACAATAATTCACACGAATCGCACAACCGTACAATAGGGCACAAAATCGTACACTGCACGGGAAAATCGTAAGAGTTGGCAACTATGCAAGTATTTCCCCAGCAAGTGCCACTCCGCTTTATTTAACCATTATTACTGTATTTGCCGGCATATAAGACAACTATTTTTACATATTTTTGGCCTTCAAAAATTGCTATGTATTCGTCTTTTATGAAGGTGCAAAAGTAACCTAAAAATTGTTCGAAAGCAAAGCTGTAAGCCATGCAGTTGTATGGCGTTTGAAGGAATTGAGTTTTTTTGTTACAAATGAAAACAAGTGCCCCGTTTTTATACTAAAATATACGGTACAACATTTTGATGAGCGTCGCTCATAACAAAGAACACTTCCTCGCAGCGAAACGGCGATCAACACAGCTGGAGCGCATGCCTAGATCCTTTGTCTCGCCAGCCCACAACTCTCGGGCAGAGAAAATGAGGATCTAGGTCCGCACGCTTAGATTCTTTGTCTGCCAAGCACAAAACTCTTAGGCAGGGAAAAGAGAATCTAGGTACCGCGTAGCTAGATCATTGTTTCGCCAGCACAAAACTCTCGGGTGGAGAAAACTAAGATCTAGGTACCGTACCACACATTCACGTGTCTACTGTCTAGTGCTGGCAGGTAACAACAGAGCACAGGAATGCGATGACCTTGCAAGCAGCTGTCATAGCCCAGCATTGCCATGTAGCGCGTGGCATGCCGCAGTCCGGCGTTGCCAAGTCGTGCACAGCTGCTGGCAACTGATGTTGTCGCCGACCGCCGCAGTGCATTTCCTTGGCTCTAAGGCGCCCGGAGGGCAGTAGTAGCCAATGTTATTTGTTTGTGTGTCTACTATGATGTTTATATGACGGTAATAAATGCATTGAAAATATTTAAACGAAATTTTTAACGTTTCTAGCAAAGGAAAAAAATATTTTTCTGTTGGGAATTTCAAAATTAGTAATTTACTTTTCTTTCAAGATTTTGTACCTTAAAAACCATGACTCGTCTTACATGTGGGGTCGTCCTATATGCCGGCAAATACGGTACATTAAAGTACCATTTAAGGTACGTTGGCAAAACCTCGGAACATTTCTGGGCGGTGGTTTGAATGTCCGTCATGACGACTTTGAAGAAGTAAGAAACACTAGACATACACAATCAATCACCCTGTGGAAAAGAATACATGCAAAACACTAGAACACTAAATTAATAAAATATTTCACGAGTCTGTGGTCATGCACATGCTTATTCTTATGGATTTATGGCGGCGATTTGGGTTTACTGCCCCTGCCGAAATGTATATTTTGATTATTATGTTTCTTATTTTCTTACAAAAAGTTATGAAAATCAGGGCACAACTAGAGGCACTTCACAGAAAAAATTTAATTTTAAAATTTGATGATGAGGTAGGAAGCAAAACAAGCCCCTATTGACATCACAAAGGTACCAATTTTACGAATGTGAAAAATGGTAGTGTGGGTATTCATAAAATTGGAGGGGGTGGGAGTCTAGTGTAACTTGTAATGTGAGTCACATCTGTAGTACACAATACATATACTAACCGAGCTTCCCCTCTTGCGCTTCCCGAGTTTAATTTTTAGAGTGGGCACCTTGCTGGCGGCGGCCTTCTTGGCACTGCCACTTGTTTTCTTACGACTGCTGCTACGTTTCTTTTTCTTCTCCTCACGATCCTCTTCGTCTTCATCTTCAAGCCCAATATCTAGGCTTTCATTCTGCAATGTTCAATTACACTGTTAATACTGCACATAAGTACGGTAAAAACTTTAAAAAAAATTATTTATTTACACACATGAACACATCCGTATAAATGTATGTACATACTGTACTATCATATAAATTATTTACAGTACAAGAAGAAAAATTTTCTGAAGTGAAACACTGTCAAGAATGCCAATCAAAAAAAAAAGTTACATGGGGGAAAACTAGCAAAAATCAATAACAGATGCTACATCCAATCTTTAACTGCAATTTGGTTTGCACTTTGCACTGGTAATGCTGACAGTGCCATCGAGAGAAGATAGTGGCCAGTACCCAGCTTATTCCAGTAGGAATGGCTGGGTACGGTTGACATTGTACGAAAACTGTGACGGTGATTTGGTATATCCAAGGACAGCTTTAACTAATAACTCCACCATTTCTTCAGTATTATTAGCACGTGGAAATTAATACTTACATTTCTGGAAAAACAAACAAAACTGCAGCAGTCCCAATAGACTCTCCATCTCCCAAACCTCTATGGGCACTTCTGAGAAAAACTGTGTCCGAGTAGTTATCACTAACTGAAGCAATTACAATTTTAAATGCAGAAAATTAAGATCCTATAGCTATCTGGTTATAGGCACAAAATCTAAACATGACCACATATGAAGCTTTAACTTTCAAATCTGATTGCAGTAAACAGACATCCTTCTAATGACACACATTAACCAGTTAAATAATGATATAAATGGAATGTGTAACAGAGAGAAGAATACTAAGCTACTATTAGGACACTATAAACAACTATCAAATGTACACACAAAATAAGTTTTTAGCCAATAGAATACTGAAAAGAGGGATGAGGGCAATAACGAAGCTTAACTCATGCACTATAAACTTCTGACCAATGACATCATACCTTGTCCCATTATTGAAAATAACTGAAAGACAGATGCCAGCAAAAGTAACCTGCTGTAATTTCGTAACTGCAGCAGCATAACTGTCGAAACAAACGAGTGCAGAGTAAATGGCTTAAAATGTAGGCAATACGTGAAGACATTTTGATGAGTGTTCAAGCAAATAAGTTTAATAATTTAATGACAAAAAATACAGAATTCGTAATCAAATACATGCAAACAAAGGAACGTAAAATATTCAGGAAGTAATTGACAACAAATATGTGCAATGTAGTCTCTGTGCTAATTTTTAACAGCCTAAATATGAAACTCACACCAAAATGTTTTCTTTGAAAAATTTACACTTTACCCCAAAACATACGTAATATAAAAATGTCTTGTTATTACTGGAGAGTGAATCTTAACCCCCAAGCTTTTAAAGTGACAGATGTGCCATCTTGATGCCACACTCAGATTGTACATTTTCCTCATATAATATTCCCTCCCGTTTAACTGGACGATCAAAGAAACTCAACGTCAACATGTTTTCATATCTGTTTAATGATAAACACAAAATAAGTGCCCTGGCGAACTGCATTTCAGCATGTTTGAAGACAAAATTGTGTTTTTAGACATTAACGAAACTAGTAAACTTTTCCCAAATATGTTTACCTACTAAAATGCATTCCATATGATGACGGAATTACACTTTTTATAAGCAGTACAAATGTCGTCAATAGCATTTTGAAGTCTTACAACATGGTTAAAAATGTACTTTTTCACACTAGTGTATCTTAAAATGAAAGGAAAAAAACTACACAAATTAAACTAGGATAGAGACACACATCAGACTTTACTGTGAAGTTGCACCCAATAAAAATGAAGGGTCATTGCTTGAAGTCTGTTACATAGTTGAATTCCTTAAACAAAACATGTACTATACAGGTTCAGTGCCTTGTATGTAGCTGCCAGAAGACATTTAATGCATGTAATGTACTGCCGCTCTTATAGTTCCCTTGCTTTTGGCCCTCGGATGCAAAAAAATTCTCCAGGTACGCAACCACCTTAAAATGCAGTGTGTCTTACTAGCAGACAAAAACAGAGCAAAATCATACACGCAGCTGCTGGAATAACTCGCAGAAAAGCACACCAAAAATTAACCAGTAAACCACTTCAGCAAGGCGTTGCAGCAGAATCTTGGCCAGAATCTAGATAGACAATTCACAGTGTCCCAAACTAAACATTACTGCTATGAGGGAAAGTAAGAGCATTTTAGAAGATTTTCAATTTGCATGCATACGAGGTGAAGGAACTTGGAGAGGAATCGACCATGGCCTCTATTAAGGCCCCAACCATCCCAACACCTGAAACAATATTGAGAAATCATGTGAAACTAAAATTGGAATAGCCGGAGCCAAAAATCAAACATCCAGAATTGAATACAATGTGTTACTGTCGTGCCACCTCACTTTGTGAAAAACTTTTCCATACTACTGTCCAAAGAAATTTTTGAAGATGATAGGGAGTTGGTAGAACAACCGAATTAAAACTGTTAACATTTTTTGACGAGGCGAGGAAAAAAATCTAAGAAAAATGGCAAATACAACTTAATTATCTTTGCATTAAATGAACTTATACGTAATATGGCTGAAATATTGTTTTGATAAATACAGTAATGCTTGCATGATGCAGTGGTTAGTTTCTTCTACAATATTAAGTGAATACTATTTTAAACTAGGGACTTTTCCTTGTTTGTGTAATAAAGTCTTATCCAACTACACCTAAAATATTATTTCAAGTATCTTTTTGTTGCCTACAGACAACAGCTGTATACATTTCACAAAAAAAAAAGATAAAAAAGAATACTCGCGTGTGTTGCTAAATTTACTGAATTATGTTACAGTGTACCGAAGTTGCTTACATCTCTGTACAGGTTCTCACTCTTTTCGGACGAAAAATGTCAAGTACTTTCAAGGAAATATAAAAAAAAAAAAAAAACTAATTCAAGAATTTAAAACTGATTGAAAATTGTAACATATAGAAAATCATACTTTCATTCAACCCAATTTTTACCTTGGAAGTCTTAAAATTTGAGCCCATCTGAGCATATCAGTGCAATATTATAAAATTTATAGTTCTTTGATTTCAACATTCTGTACACTGAGTCACGTAATGTGAATACGTATGACACATTAAAAAATTTCTAAAATCTTCAAACCTGATTCTGTTGTACATATTTGATGTACGAGTACACACACATACGTAAAACTCTGTAAAGAAGTTTCTGAAGGGACTGAAAAATTCAAACTTATTAACAGGGAAAAACTTCTTAAAAGGGTATATTTACTATTGTAGTAATGGAAGGGGGTTAATATAATTGAAACTTATTATAGGGGAAAACTTTTTAAGTGGGAACTTCTTAACAGAGTTTTACTGTACCTACCGGTATATGAGAATTGTGAGACAGTTAATTAATTTTTACTCACCATCATATTCCATTGCTGAGAAAGTACTTACACTTTCACTAATTTTATGTTAAACATAAACACTAAGTTTACGTTATAAAATTGCACCATTGTACAAAGGCTGGAAGAAATATCTGCATGTTAAGTATTTTATTTTCTCTATAAAACCGTACAATATAATTTTTTTTTGTGAAATTAACACAAATTACAGACTGTAAACAGAATACATACTTGCATAGGTACAGCGGTAAACTTATGAAACTATATTCTGTTAAGAGTACTAAGATTTTATGAAGTATAGCTTTAACATTCACACACTTTTCAGAATAAGTACCTGCTTCATTTGGCAACACTGACAATCACCATAGACATGTGACACAAAGCAGACCTCAAGAGCATGGAAAACGGTATATGTGGCATAAATTGGTAACTTCACAGCCGAACCACGAGTGACAGTGACTTCAGACTACATATTACAGAAAGTAACCTTCTAGAGTTAACTATGTTTTCTTGGTCAAATGACCAGTACAACAGACTACCAAAGGTCGGCAATGTTGTGATTAAAAGCTTGTAAGCAACCAGTTTATGGATGTGAACAAACTTCACTCAGATCACATTTAAAAAAAATTCAAATTGATAGTATATTCTATACTGGCTAACTTCACAATATCTTGTAAATGTCTTTTGGTATAGATAACTCATCAACTAATGAGTCCTAACTTATAAATGTTTAAATAAAAAATGCTACATATTTTTTGGAGGAATACAATATGTATATACTGTAATTTGTACTGTGGTGTTGAATATAAGGTAAGTAGTCAAGGGTGGAACTAGGGTGCAAGATATACAGGATGGCCATAAAGTCTATGTACAATTACAAAAATTCACAACACAAGAACCATAGCAGTTAGAGATGTGCTGTTTGCGGCAAAATGAAGACCAGTATCTACAGTTTGATTCATGTTGCAAGTAGAATCATCATAGAGAAGATTGAGTCTTCATAGAATGACGACTCCAAAAGAGAAAGCCAAGTGTGTCTTGTGGTATCGTGAGACACAGTCACCGGTTTGTGTTCAGCGGAAATTCCGGACGGAATATGGACGACCACCACCTGACAGAAGAAGCATCATTTCGTGGTACATTAAATTTAAGGAAACCGGCACTGTGTGCAACCGTTTGCGAACAGGGCGTCCATCTGTCAGTGAAGCACATGTTGCGGCTGTGCAAGAAACATTCACTCGAAGCCCTAGAAAGTCAACACGTCGTGCTTCTCAGGAACTAGGGATACCCAGATAGACAGTGCAAAAAATCCTGCATAAGAGGCTAAGGATGCATGCGTATAAAGTGCAGATACTGCAGTCATTAAACGAAGATGACAAACCACATCCTGCAGCCTTTGCAACTGACATGTTGCAACGGATCGATGAGAACAATGCTTTCCTTGAACATGTGTGTTTTTCTGACGAAGCTACCTTCCACATCTGTGGTAAGGTAAACAGGCACAATGTTCACATATGGGGTTCAGAAATTCCCCATAGTGTCATGGAGCATGTGAGAGATTCCCCCAAAGTGAATGTTTGGTGCGGATTGATGCACAACAAGATCATAGGTCCCTTTTTCTTTATTGAGAAGTCTGTAACGTCTATCAGCTACCTAGATATGCTACAACTTTATGTGGTGCCTCAGCTCTAAAACCTGCAACCTGTGGTTATTTATCAGCAAGATGGCACACCACCACATTGGGGGTTAATTGTTCGTGACTTCCTGGACGAAACATTCCCTGGCAGGTGGATGGGGCGAGATGGTCCCATACCCTGGCCACCACGCTCGCCCGATATCACACCTTTGGATTTTTCCCTGTGGGGTTACGTGAAGGACAAAGTGTATGCAACACCTGTTCTGAATATCGAATCACTGAAACGTAGGATAACTGCTGTGATTGAAGGTGTCAAGCCACAAATGTTGTCAAACGTATGGCGTGAAATTGAATATTGTTTGGACATTCTACGAGCAACACAAGGCGCTCATGTCGAAGTGTATTGAAAGACGAAAAAAACTATTAGATACTGGTCTTCATTTTGCCGCAAACAGCACATCTCTAACTGCTATGGTTCTTGTGTTATGAATGTTTGTAATTGTACATAGACTTTATGGCCACCCTGTACGGTGCACAACAAGGCTACACATGATAAAACAGAGCAGATGGTCCAGTTTCAAATTATCCAAACCGAATCTCTTGCCAACTAAGTGAATGAAAGTATTAAAGTACAAATAATGCAATAACGAAACCACTTTAAGTAAGGCGACATTATGCAACAACTTACTGTACTAAACAATTCACAAAGGATTTTCTATATACAAAATAATTATTTACATTAATTTTTTTAATGTCAGTATAGTAGGTAACTTTCGTTCAAAAATGTACACTATGGTAAAATGAGTAAAAAATATCTTGCATTGCAAAGTAATTTTTTAACAGTTATTTTTTTATCTTCTTTATAATTTCCACTTCAGAATTTTTAACAAACCATTTTCCCACAGTTCACAATTCACCCTTTAATATTTCACAATTCACATGTCAGTTGCAATTTTCATAAAAAAAAACCTTAACTGAACAAACCTTATCTTTGGTAGTTCTTGAACGACTGGGTTTGCGATTGTAAGATTCCTCAGTAGCAGAGTCATTATCTTCCTCAGCATTTGGATTTACAGTTACAAATTCTCTCCATTTAGCAGCTACAAGCATCATTAATTTTGACATTGGCACCTGCATAAGAATAAAAGTTAACATACAGCATAGTACATGTGTGTAACCCAAGTGCACACATGCATTTATGTTATGATGTAAAAACAAACAAACTACTGTACACTTATAATTCTCTTTTAAGACTAAAAATTTTTCATTACCTACTGATAGTAATAGCCTCTCACTCTATAGTTAAACATTAGTGATTACTCAATAGCTTGTTAACTGACAAGTAAAAATTATTACATATTCTTACCACAAAAACACATATTGAACTTACACAAACACACACACACATTCGAGCACTCACATTCAACTTCGGCAAACATGCACACACTTGCTCACAGGTGCACACATGAACAAGCAATGTGCATGCAGATATATACACACCAATACACACATACATACACACAAATTTTTACGTTGTGTAACTTTACCAAGATACAGTGGATTCTCTATCCACCGTTTCTCATGTGACTGACAAAAAATTTCAATACGTGAGGGATTTCAATGGATGTGGTCTTAGAATGCTGTAAAATAAATTAATCGGCCCCAGAATGTGTTCCATGGATGCAGGTATTTCAATCCATTAGGTTTCAATACATAGAGAATCCACTGCATTACTTGAATAATTTTATTAAAACATGTAACATATACTACAGAGAATAGATGACTCAGAATAGATGACAGAGAACAGATTGTGTATGTTAATAAAAAATTTAACCAGTTTGTAAATGATATACTATCTGTACCTCGGAGCAGGTTAAAAAGAGTGGTGAATCAAGCAGTTTAATACCCAAAAACAAAGTTTTTTGACATGACATTGACTTTGTTGTGTATGCCACTACAAAATATTTGAAACTGTGGTCATGTTCACAGTAGAAAGGCCATTTTGACAAAAAGTGGACAAAGTGTCTCATGCCTCAGAGGTAGGCTACACATGTAGGCCTAATTTTAGATAAATACCTTACCAGAAATACTTAATAGCCCTGAACGAAGGAATATGGAAATTATATGACCGATCAAGGTGTAAAGCCTTTTCTGTAAACTACAAACTGGCATAATAATAACAATAATTTTTCAAAAACTGGAGTACCAGTCACATAGCTAACATACTACCATATTCACACATTCAATTCAAATTATCTCGACTCTGAAGTCATAGACTTTGTTTCTTGGTAAAAATTGGGCTGTTATACACACATAACTATGGTATTCCACACCACTCCAACTTTAATTACTACAGTAAT
Organism: Medauroidea extradentata; assembly: GCA_003012365.1. NCBI lineage: Eukaryota > Metazoa > Arthropoda > Insecta > Phasmatodea > Phasmatidae > Medauroidea > Medauroidea extradentata. The sequence continues at coordinate 55,126 of PNEQ01065589.1, read as the reverse complement.
GTAAATTCGGCAAATTGACATGTTACACAGCCTTAAATCATAATAGTTTAATGTTATTTTTAACGTATTCTTGCAATCAGGGCAAGTATTTTGGAGATGTGCCATTGCAGCAAACTGTGTCTCACAGAAAACCAGAGAATACACAGACAAACAAGTAAACCACCAAAAGTAGTTTGTTGGCAACTGGGAAATGAAGGAAAACATATGCTTTCTTGGTTGGTATTCTACGCCTGTGTGTTCATATGTGTTTATTTTATTTTCTTGTTTGTAACTCACTGACTGCGATCCTTATTAAAGGTCTACAATATACAAATAACTGTGTTATCATCCACCTACTGTCCATTAAAACCACTTCATCATTGTGTGTTATTTTTAAGAGATAGTAGGTGCTGGACATTTGCAATAAGAGCACCGATTTTATTCAGTCCCATGAACTTGCATGATAAAGTCCATCCCATATAAGAATTCCATATTTTGACAGCCGATTCTACCAATATTTGTAACATGTGCCAAAATAACAAACCAATTAAAAAAAAAGAACGTGATCATATGGCCTGAGGAAACACTAGTGGCAGCCCTGAACAACAAATGTGTTAATTTCAATCACCAACGTTGAAAATAGTGTCTATTATACGTGAAAAATAAGTAAGCATTTTGGAGGAACCGTACCATAACATGGATCCATATCCAGCATTAGTTAGTCAACTATTTTATTCTATTCTAATTGTGTCACTTCTATACCATAATTATTTTACAAACAACCGCACCATTATCAGTCGACCTGTACAGACAACTAAAGCAAAGGACGGCCACGTTGGCAAGTGTGAACTAAAAGAGTCTTGTGTGTTTATGGTTTTTGTGATTCTTATAAAGTTTATTTTAATATTCTGTGCTTATTTATTTATTTTATTTTTTTATTTTATTCACTCTGTTGACCCCTTACATATATAGTACACAATTGGGGCACAGAGTATGTACGTCAATGTCTACATAGAACAGATATTTACATTTTTTATAACTAGCTTATACTAGACAAAATAATAAATACAATACTAACACATCTCTTAACATTCATATTGAGTAAGGACACAGCACCATAGCAAGCCTTCACATCTGATATATACAAACAAACAGGCTTATTGACTGCATATATGGCTCCCTTAGTCAAAGGCAAAGAGTATTACATATTTAAAATATTCATTAATGTTATAAAAACATTTATCATGCAGTAATTTCTTTACTTTGGCCTTAAATTTTCTTTTGTTTGAACAGCATAATTCTTTATATTGTTTGGATAAAGAGTTGTAAATTTTTACTAGTGTCAACAAGGGGCCTTTCTGAAAAACGGTTAGTGACATTGAAGGTAAATGAATGTTATCATTATATCTAGTGTTATAACTGTGCACCTCATGATTCATTTGGAACTGTTCCAGGTTATTAGTTATATATGACAACTCATTATAAATAAATTGATTAGTCAGAGTGTAAATTCCCTCATCCTCAAAATCTTTTGCCAGTGTCTCTGGGTTGTTTGTTGCATATAATTCTTAACGCTTTCTTTTGGAGAATAAATACTCTCTTTGATTCAGTTGCGTCTCCCCAAAAATAATATACTGTATGTCAAAATGGAATGAAAATACGCATACTAAACTGATTTCAGTGTATTTTTAAAAACAAACTAAGAAAGGCACCTTAATGAGTAACAAGCAGCACTAAGTTTTTTGCAAGTAACATGAATGTGATTTTTCCAATTCGTTTTATGGTCAATTTCTAAACATAAAAACTACAGTTGTAACCTGTTGAATATTATTGTTTAAATAACTGATTTTAATATCTGAAGTTAATTTATTATTTGTAATGAAGCTAATAAAATTTGTTTTATCATAATTAAGAACTAGTTTATTTATTCTGTACCTATCTATTAATTTACTGAATGTATTATTAGAGTTTGTTTCAAGTTCTGTCTGTGTTTTTGCATTAATAAGAATACTTGTATCATCTGCGAACAAAACTGTTGTAGCATCTTTCCCCAGATATGCTGATAGGTCATTTATGTATGTTAAGAACAGCAATGGACCCAAAATAGATCCCTGTCTGATGTTACCAGAACTTGATGCTGCTTCCATACCAGTCATAGGATCATTTATCAATACTTTCTGTTAACGTAAGATTTGATCAGTAAAATTAACCTATTACCATTTATACCATATATTTGTAGTTTTTTAGTTAATATTTCAAGGTTAACACAATCAAATGCCTTAGACAAGTCACACAAGATTCCTAGGGCATATTCTTTGTTATTTAATACATTTAATATTTTTGTTGTAAGGTGGTATGCTGCATTTACAGTAGATGATCCTTTTCTAAACCCAAATTGTGAAGGTGAAAGTAAATGTTCAAATAGTCTCCCATAAATGGCTCTCAAAATTTTACTGAAAGCTGAAAGAAGAGAGATGGGTCTGTCATTTTCTTCCTTCTCTCTATCATTCTTTTTGTACAAGGGTTTAACAATAGTAATCTTTAATCTGTCAGGAAATGTACCAGTGGTTATCATACAATTACTAATATCACTCAAGGGATAGCTGATTTTATCTGCGCAATTTTGCAATATTATACTAGAAATGCCATCAAAACCATGTGACCAATTAGGTTTCAAGGATTGAATAATTTTTTCAATTTTATGTGTTGAAGTAGGGAAGTACTTTATGCTTGGTAAAACTCTATTTTCGATTTTCAATCCGAAGATTGTTTGCATAATACTGATTTAATAACACCGCAGGCTGTTTTAATTTTATTTTTAGATTTCCGCATTAGTTTATCTATTTCCATTCGCTTGGCTTGCAAAATAACTTTATTAAGTACATTGCAATATCTTTTGTAATAATTTTTAAGATTTGTAACGTTAGTATCACAGCTAATTTTAAACAGTGATGACACATAACGAATTACAAGAAATTTTGTTACCAGTAATGATTATTTTTTGGTTAATTCTTACTTGTAACTTGTTACTTTCAGGAAAAAGTAATTTTTACTTGTAATTTACTTCTAGTTAAATAAATATAATCGTTACGAGTAATTGTTACATTTTGTTAACTTCATAGATATAGTTTCAACGAATTTTATTCCAAACGCCGAGATAAACCACAGAAATAGCGTAAATTGCTACACAATATTGTCCATATACTGCATCCATTCTGTGGGGTTACAGTGGAACACTGGGTGCCATATTTAAATCTTAAAATATTTATTTAAAGTCAATATGGCAGCAAATGTTACAACTTCACTAAAATATTTAATTTTTTTATATATACAAGGCTATACTTCTATGGCCAGTGATTGCTCTAGCAAACTTATAAAATGGCTTCGCCAAGCAATGTTACATAGACAGAATCAATAAACGATAAATCTGTTTTTCCATTTGATTATTTAAAAAATTACTTCGAACTTTCACGTACACAGTTGACTGAGAATGTGTGTGCTCAGTGCAAATTGTGTGTTGGCTATAAGTTACTGAGTTTGGAATGGAGCAGCTGGGCTCATTCCAACACTAAAGTTTTCATAATTGGCTAATAAAGAAAAACAAATTGTTATTTACTGAATTTAAAGATAACTTGGGTGAATTATATAAATGTACAAATATAGCTCTTCAAAAAGAAGCCCCAATTAATGAAGAAGCTATTTTTTCTCTTTCAGTCTCCCCCTCTTTCCCAGTTTTAGAGGAAATAAATTAATATCTTTTGAACTTCGAGTTCAACATTCAAAATCTTAGGCACTATCCCACTGTTAAATCTGCTTTCTTGAAGCATAATGCTTCTTTACCTTCGAAAGCACCAATAAAGAGACTGTGTAGCGTCAACAAAGATTTATTGTCATTTAAGAGAGAAAAGCTAGGAGATAGTAATTTTAAGATGCTGTTTTTCTGCAAAGTCATTTCTAAAAGTTGAAAGTTGGGTTGTTTGTTTTTCTATGTGTTAAATGAAAATAACGGGGAGATTCAGTTGTTTTCTACTAGAATGATGATTTCTGATGGTAAACAAACTATATGAACAAACTGCATCAATGGGGACTCAATACGTGACATGACTTCTAGTAAATATTTATTATATTTAAAACGTGTGCCTGTCTTTGAACAATGTACTTTTCTGTAATCTCTGAAAAACTATTTAAAGTAACACACCTTGGGAAGCATTTACAATTAGTTTTTTGATTCACATGATCGTTCCTAAACTGTAAAGGGATAGGTTCAGTATCTTCACAGTGGATCTTGTTTCAATAACTTCACAGATCCTTTTGCTTAATACTGTATTTCTTTACCTGCGTTATTTAGGCGACTTCCCTGCCTCATAAAATACCCTCTCTCAATATCACCTACGTCAACAAACACAGTGTTAGGAAGTGCTTACAGAGACCACTGATTTGAGGTTTGTTTTACAAACTTCCTCATTGGCAACTGATGTTGAAGTGGGAAACCCACAACAACAACATCTGTAAATGTTAACTTTGACAACTTATATTTTAAGAGATTAGTTAGTTACATATGAGCTTTCATTACAGTTGACATCATTACTTCCCCTTAGTATAACTACAGTATCAGATGAATTTAATTCCCCACATTCATTCTCACAACCCATTTCACTGCCGCACACAGAGCCCCAGGTTTCACAAATCCTATAACCGAGTTCTTTGGAAGATAGGTACTAATTACACTTGCAAGACCACAGCCATGACTATCGGAAAAAACAGTTATTTTACCTGCATCCTTTTTGCTTCTGATTTCTTCCGATTTCAAAATAGGAGAACTATTAACAGCTTTGTTGAGGACGACATTCTTCAGGACACTAAACCTATTTTTTAAGGGAATAGTATGGCTCTCTTCTCGTCTTAAAGAGACTTTCTTCCTTTCTTGTGTACCACTGACCACGTGAGTGAGGTGCTGGTATTATTCTGATGGTGATGATTTAGCTTAATCTCCTCTCGTAGAACGTTCGTTGCCTCTCGAAGGGATGCAATTTCTTGTGAAATTTGATTTAAATCGTTGGTGGCCACCGGCGCTTCTTTAGAAAGTTCAACTGCACTATTTTTGGCACGAAATGCTTAAGTTTCTTCTGCAAGTACCTTTATAATTTCTTTTAACAAAATGTTTTCCTCTGTTATCACTAGTTTATCAAAGTTATTTTGAATATTTTCACTCTCGGCCCTCTCTGCATTTACAGCTTTGTTAAGCTCACTATCGCCATTGCTGGAAATGCTACACATGATGCACTGCCATTCATTTTCAAGTATTTTTTCTTGGTCAATGTCACTGCACTTCGCGAAATGGAACCACCCGTCGCAAGACTCACAAAATATTCCATTCCTTACCTTTTAACAACATTTACCACAACAATCATCAATAATGACTTTGATTCTTTTGCAATTATTGACATTTAAAAACTTACTCGACACCATCTTGATACTCTCAATAACGAGGAAATAATGTTGTCGTGTGCCCGGATGCTTCCGTACATTTAATACATTGCAGTGCAGGGATTAAAAAACCTGACCTCAAATCAACGTGATATTAAGACGTGTCTGGGAAGACGGGAACTGGAAAAATGTTCAGCCTCTTAACAACTGCATGGCAATTTGGTATGTCTACTAAAAACAGTTGCTACGCTAGAAGCAAGTAATCCATCCAGAGAAAAGTACTACAAAATAAAATAAAACAATACATTTGTTTGTGGGTAAACATAGTTTTAGCTGTAGGCCTATTTATAAACATGCTTTTTTTGAGGCGCCGACTCAATAAATTACTTTTGTATGTACAAAAAAAGTCCATGTTTAATGTTTTTAGCAATTAAGTTGTACCATTTAATACCAAGTCCATGAGAGATTTTGTGCCTAGCTGTAAAAATGTAGGCCTACACATTACCAAAAGAAAAGGACAGAATACTTAGGCCTGTGTGTTTCCTGGCCACTAATGTGTATTTGTTTAAACATAGGTATTAACAAAAGGATTTAAAGATGATCTGGGCAATTAGGCCTACCCATGTTTATTATTACTTATGCATTATGTTAATATACTTCCATATAGGATGTGAGAGTGCAAATGTTTGCTACAAAGTCTACAAGAAATATGTTTGCAAGTCTTTTTAAGTACATATTGTGATAACGCTGATATTACATCATTGGTTTTAATTTCGAAGGTAGGACCTACCACAAAATGCAAGTTTTTTGGTAGTCTACTACTTGAAACATAAAATATACTGTTTTACGATCTGATAGTATTGAGACCATATTTAAGGCAACAAGAAAAATAACTGTATTAATGTTTGTAGGTACAGTATTATTTAATTTTTCTTTAGTTTAAAGAGTTTGCTTGCACTGTCATATGCTCTTGCAACTTTAGTTTGTTGTAACCAAATAAGCTACTATAATTTGAACTTTTTCAATGTCGAGTAGAAATAAAAAAAAACACAAGTAACAAATACCATATACCTAAGTTACCCGTACATGTTTATTTTTGGTAATCTCCTTACATGCTAAACATTTTAACATACGTAATAAAGTATACAATTAATAATCTTACAGCTTGAATGATTACACACATTGCCTGAACATCTGTAGAGTAGGCTATTCATCACTGTAACATGAAATAATTTTCCAGTAACATTGCCACCTAACCCTAGTAAGATTAATGTGCAACCAGTATTGAAAATAAATTACCAACTTGTCAGAGATCTAAAAATAACAGACAGAAAATCGCAACACATTTTGGATTTTATTGCTATCGTATACTACCTTAACTGTTAAAAGGTTTTTATAGTCAGCTGGAAAGCACATGGTGGCGAAAGGATACACAATGTATTTTTTACATAGTTCTATTGTTTTATGATCTATCAGAAAAATGGCACTTTAAATAGACTTGACTTTAAACTTGGAAACTTTAGGTTGTAATGCGTCTTTATGCACTCTTACTTATTTTATGTGTAGTGTTTTTGCTGCCGGATAGCCCAGTAAAGTGTTATTTGCTACTTGTAATCGATAGGTAAATTTAAGAGTGGTTGAAAGCACAAGTCACTTTGTTTCAGTTCCTCGGGACGGTTTATTACAGTTTGTTCATCACAAAGGATCTTATGAGATACAGCATCTTCGTACATTCGGCTTGCAACCAGATTTTGAGAGCTGCGTGCTGACACAAGTTAAATTTTAGCCCGACCTGAGGTCCTGTGAGAAATTATATTCACAGAGTGTATTCAATACCCGCGGTAGAACCAGTAAGTTCTTCAAAATTAGACGATTCCAATCTAGGCTGCAGTGACTGCACTTCTCTAGGTCGCACACCAACCACTTTCGCGCTCGCCAATTAGCTGCCAGTCTCGTCTTTACATCACCAGGCAACCAAAACTCCGTGCCCAAGGGCACCGCACCTTGCTACCCCGGCACGTCGCTACCAATAACCCTCAGCCAGGGAAAACCGCTCCCCTAGTGCTAAGCCACCCTTACAGATTACTCCACCGTCACACAGCTAGCCATTTTTACATTGCTTTACACTTATATGATGATAAGACACTGATTTAAGATAGTCAATTCATTCAATAGGTTTCCAAAACAGTGATTATGCTATATTTAGCCTTATGTCATTAATAATTAACTAAATTCCTTGCGGATGAAGAAACAGTTCCTACCACCAGGGTATTATTTGGTTGACGTCACAAAGAGTCTAAAAATTCCAGAGTCATCGTCTGGCCAATCAGCACAGATGTGACCATAAGTATATGGTGAGGTTTCCATCAGCCCAGCCTCCCTTTGCCGGATAGGCTAATGATCATCACTTCCTCCCAGACGCAGCAATTTAAATTAAGCACTAATAAACTAACAGGTGCAATACACAAAAATAAGTAATTTAGAAAACAGAACCCCGATTTAACGAAATGCCATGGGACCCGAAAATGTTTACTCTAAATCGATGTTTCGTTAAATCCGACTTCACCACCCCGCCCCCCAAAAAAGTTCAATCCTTGGGCATGTTTCGTCAAAATTTAAGGTAATTGTAAAAAAGCATATTGGCTCAAAACAATATCAAAACGCAATTACCGTCAATAGGTAAGCCACAGCCGTGAAAAGAAAAAAAAAAAAAAACGGCAAAAAATCTTACACTGGAACGCTCAGCGAGCGTGCGCATGGTGAGTTAGGCCGTCCTTGTGCGCGCAATCAACACATGAGAAGTGATGACTAACACCGCAGAGCTTTCAATATTTCCGTCTCTCTCGGGTCCGTTCCACAAACAAAATTACGGAAACTCCAATGAAAAAAAAGTAAAAAAATATTTCCTATTGAAATCTGAACTAAAAGTTTGTGAGACAACGGTAAAATAATAATTAAATATGCGCGGCGGCAATTGTAGCTTGTATGCAGACGCGCTTGTGAAACAAACTCGTGTTGGTCTGCTCGCAAAAATTGCTTTGCACTCGAGCGTTTTTTAGCATCGGAGAAACAAATTATTTACCGTTACGATAATAAATTTGTTGTAAAATGTCTGCGTAAATGATATTACGTATTTTTTTATAAACTCGCTTATTTTATCACCAGACGCGATTGTAAATTATCACGCTGCACACCACTGCATTCTATCTGTAATAGAATTAATCAATAGAGCACGGTGCACTGCAGCGCATTCTAACGGAGACGCGAAGCACTATCTGTGAATAAGTTCGTGTGCTGTCCACTGCCACGCTGTGGAGACTGGGTACCTAGATGCTCGTTCACTCACCAGCCGCCAGGATGAGAATCTAGGCGCGCGCTTGTTGTAACACAGCGTCGCTTGCTCGGCCGCGCGTTCGTATCTCAAAATTGCTCCCGCAGCCAAGTTTTCAACAAATTTTAATGAATTTTTTTTGTTTCTCGACGGATGGTTTAAGCTTTTCCACGCAGAAATAAGTACATACGGTGGTCGGTGCTAGTATTTTTAAAGGACTTAACTTACAATTAATATTTGATTTTGTCGAAGCCAGTTAATTATTAATACATTTTTTTTGTTATATTTTGAAGGTTCCTAAAAATCCTTTCGTTAAATTGCTGTTTTCGTTATTCCTGAGTTCGTTAAATCGGGGCTTTACGTAATCTGCAGGAAATGAAATACTGATTTGTTTGATACCAAACTCGGTATGGCTCCTTTGAATTTAGTGTGACATTAAAATAACAGTATTCTTATAATTAAAGAATAATCTTCAACAATCTAAACTTCACAACATACTCTTACAGAGGCAACTTCTGACCACACAGTACTAAAAGGAGAATAAATGCTGCAATGCACTAAATGAGCAGATTCACATATGCAGTTTTAAAACAAAACTGTTAAATTCACATTTATCATCCTAATTTAACCAAAATTAACTAAGACTAACAATAGGCTAACTCTATTATTAGCACACCGTAATAGGTAGTAACCCATTTAAACATAAAATTATTTACTCAAGTAATAGAGGTCAGGTGCTCATCCACCATACAAGGTGGAAAATACTATTTTAATGTCAAATACATGTGAAATTATGCGTGGGCTGTTTCTTAAGATGTAACCTTCTCTTACAATTCAGTAAGTCAATGTTAGACAATTTCGTTGAAAAAAGTTAATTCTAGCTAGAGCAAGTGATTTTTGGTGAAAAGAATTCTGCAACAACTTGTTTCAATGCTTTACGTGCACACCTGCAACTCTGGTTCGTGGTTATTCTCAGAATATAATAGGGCAGAGGCGTTGCTCATTTGACTGCACAAACCAGAACTATGTTACCGCGATACCACACGTCCGTGATTAGCGAGTAGGACCCAGAGATGCTGAAAGTTAATAACTTACAATCACTGACCATGAAGCAGAGAAACAGGTGTACACATAAGGCATTGAAACAAATTGTTGCAGAATTCTTTTCACCAAAAATTACTGGCTCTAATTATAGCAAAAGACATCAAATATTCCCAACACTAAATTAAAAGCAAAATTTCACTACCTCCTAATAGTAATATGAAACCATACCTGAGAAACATTTACTTATCACAAGATTCTGGAGTTATCTTAAAAAAAAATGTGGAAAATTAATTTTTCCGAAACATTCTTTTGCACCAAGCTAAAACTTGGTGTTGCCGTATAGTTGAAAAGATAACATACCTCTGGATAATCATTTAGCTGATAAGTTTGTTAAAAATGCAAGTGATGCTACACTCGTTACGATGGAAGTCCGCAAGCTAATTAACATCAATTAGAACCAAGTAATTACATGAAAAATTAAAAGTCTTCCAGCGTGCTAAGGCAGCTAAAATAATTACAGCAACAACTAAAATAGAGCAGTTAAAATACTACCAATAGCTGTAGTATGCCAAAATCTATGGGCACAGTCTATTAAATGACGAGATGACTCACAAATTGTGGCCTCTTCACAGTTCTTCAGATCATTAAAAAAATATAGAAAGGTAATCATGAAAATGCCTCTTCCGAAGCTCGTAAACTGTATTAAATATCAGTCCCTAGACTATCACCACTCCCAGGACCAATTTAATACTAGATGGCGGCAGATACATTCTTTAGTCCGGATATAGAACAGGAAGGAGGTATTAAAGAGGTATGGATGACCTTGGAGCAAAGAGGATGCAGTTCCCGAAACATACATGCTCTTAATTACATAGAACCCATAAAGTACAAAATTTAACGAGTGACAAAGATAAAAGTAAAATTAAAAAATTAATCAATATTGACATAAAAATTTTGTATCGAGGGGACTTAAAACTAAAAAACTATTACATATTATTAGTATTACTATTATATATATTATGTTCCAAACAGTCATGAAGTCATTACACATAGTACAGAGCAAAAAATTTACAGAATCAAAACATACTGGAATTACAAAGTGGAAGCAGGCCTAAGGGAAGACCGAAGAATAGATGGGCGAAACAGTTGAAGGAGGGAGTAAAAAGAAAAGGAGCTGACTAGGAGAGAGTAAAAGAGGAAGAGTGATGTGAGGACTTAGGAAGATAGAGGCATTTTACCAGGCTGGCCCAGCCACGGGCTGAAAACAGCTTCAAATGATGAAAGTGCCTCCATTCTTCACTGTCTCCTAAAAAATGTATTTGTCCAAGTATGTGTGTGTACTACCCTGTGATTATGTACAGTACATACAGTACTTGTGTTTATCAAAATATAATTTACACTTTCACTTCAGTAGCCTTTGCATTTCCTTAAAGTTAAGTTAGGAAGTTCATGAGAAATACTAAATCATGAGTTCTGATAAAATTTTGAACACTAGAGGTTATAAGATGCACTGACACTTTTACAGTCAGCTGCATTGGTTTCAGCATATAGTCTTTGCAGACTGTTAAGACACTTGTAGGGTCACTAACCACAAACCTTTAATAGCTATTGCGTAAAATAAAACATGTTTTCAATCATTACAATTAATGATGGGATGGTTCCGATTCTTGCTTTCATTTCCTTCATCCAGTTCTCAGTTTTCGGTTCCGATACCACTTCATCACATTTTGTTTTAGTTTTGGGTACGTGCCACAAAATATGTTTTTGAAGGTTTGACGTACTTTTAGTCACAGCTTTTTAGATTCACAACGCACTGTAATTACATATTTTGCATCACAAATATAAACTTTGAAATGATTCTAAACTTCGGATATGGCTAATTTAATAATATGTTAACACAGCGTACAATAAAATAATTGCACATGGCCCAAGACGTACAAAAAAGCGGTTGCAACAATAGGAAAATGTATACACAGCAAAGACATGCAAAACCGAAAATTATAAATATAGTATAGATGGCCAAGAGCGTAGTAGATGGCATTAATTTATAGCATAACATTCTCCGCCAACTTGGATCTATACGAACACTGTAATACCGCACATTTGGAAATATATTTAACAAATTATCAGTTCTGCAGTTCTACAAACTCAATTAATGAAAATATTACATTAAATTTCTAAGCGCTATTGTTGTATGTATAGGTCAAAAATTTATAAAATCAAAGATGACGTTGAAAGTTAAACCATTCTCAATTTCACTGGAGAGTAGGTGATCATAAACTTTTGTTTTTCTAAATATGCCTGCCCTTTTCATTTTATTTTATTTCTGCTAAATGGCCGCCATTAAATTTATTTATCACAATCCATGTAGTAATTGTTAAAGACAAGTTTTTGTGCACTTCTAAAATGTATTTTATGGAAGATGAATATAAATATTTCGTTGACAATTCTCCAAGAGTAAAACTTTGGAGAGTAAAAAACTTTCCAGCAATGTTTTTGTGGTTAAAGACATGAAAGGCTGATTAAGTTACTTTAAAGTAAGTAATAACTATCTCAATTTTGTCTATTTGTGTCAATACTATATTTTGTGCCGGTAGGTAAATACAACAGTTCAGTAAAATACGACTGTGACTTTCGATACCTGGTCTGAATACCAGAAATTGAGAACAGAAGATTGAAGTTATTAACACCATTGGTCCCTGTTTGGTTATTTTAAGAACCAACAGAACCGAGGTACAAAAGAACTGATCGTCCTATCACTAATTAAAATGACAGAGCAAATATTTTACTGTACTGATCTCAAATATAGGTGCAAAAATCTTGCAATGAGTGTGAAAACCACAAAACAGTCCCTAGGGAAAGCATTACACACTTAGAACTTAACTCTGATTTTAATAAATATCATTCCAAACAGTCCCAAAAACATACCCTTTGGTTCTCTTTGGAGATTATAGGGCGCACATGCTGCTGAAACAACTTGTACGTCGTCAAGTTCTGAAGATCAGATTCAGAATATTCTATGTTCACGTCCGTCAAGCCGAATGTCTCACAGACTTCTACCACACTTGGCATCTCTGGAACAAACCAGCAAAAACAAAACGCTTACTATGTATTTCGAAAATTCCAAATGAACTCAGGAAATTACAAGCACAAACAACAAGCTTGTTTTAAACCAATCATTATTTAACAATACAGTGCAGTAATTTTAGTACGAGTATATGTAGAGAGTGGATTTATACCATTAAAAACTTCACACAAGGATTTCATAAGACTATATAATAACACTAAAATCAACATAACATTATAAAAGTATGCTATCCATCCTAAAATGCCCAAACCTTAATAAAAACATTAATTCAAGAGAGCTTCATACTAATCAAATGATTATATATCAAATACAATAAAAATTGCTATGAGCACATACATAAAATTGACACGAAAATGACTGGTTGTTTTAAAAGTATAGTGCAGCTATAGACAATGTAACACTGGTAACTCTTCCACATTCACATTCAGAAAAACAGTTTAAAATACTACTGATGATTCTAGGTACCACCATTACATATGGACGTGAACGATAATACATATATAGTAAACATTATAATTACCTGGGTTTGAAGTCGGTACAGGTGCTGGAGGAGGCGTATGCTTCATACTCCCTTTCGACTTGCGGGATTTGCGACTACCACCTGCCCCAAAGTCAGAGTCATTCCCACCTGTCTCATCCTCAAACCCAAAGTCACTTTCCTGAAAAATTACGAACATAAGCAAAAAAAAATTGTACTGAGTAAAATTGCTCACTTGCTCAAATGCAGTACATCAAAACTTCTCAATAAACTTATGAAATTCTCTCAATAGAATTTTAAATATAAATAGCAATATTGGATGTGCAATGGGATGAAAAATGTATTTAAAAACTACAAGAAAATATCACAAAGCAGTCTGATGTGAAATATTGTACTCATTGATCATTCATCCGTACCAACATGCAAACAAAGTCATACAACATGGATATGCCTACATATTAGTGAAAATACCAGAAAAAAAAAGAAGAAACTAACAATTATTAACGCCTTCCTTGTACCTATCATAAACATTTAGTTATCGTCTGAAAATAAACTTAAGAGATTACATTTGGAAGCATAAAATATTGTAGTTCCAACTCATTTAATTGTAGAAAAATATACATAACACTGTGCAAATGTATTAAGTGGCAAATATAGCAACATTAAAGCCTGCAAACACATAACCACTTTAAAAAAAATTTCGTAAACGTAACAGCAGAAATAGCAAACTTACATCCCCGCTCTCCTTCTCGGTTTTCCTCTTTTTCTTTTTCTTTTTACCTTTCTTATCTTCACTTCTCGCTTTTCTCTTTTTACTCTTCTTGCGTTTGATGCGAGAGTCTTCTGGTTCATAATCATCATCCTCCTAAAAGCAATTATTACACATCACTTATCAACCACAATTCAAACAAATTTGTGACAAAACCAGCTAAGCTACAATATTATTAAAGCTTGCACACTGAACAACCCAAAAAAAATGTTAAAACCAATACTTTTCACAAATATGCAAAACATGAGATATCCATAGATACAGGAAAAAAAAAACACCAGCAAAAAAAAAAATACAATATGTACACCTAAAATTGGTTACTCGCTGACAACAGAATATTTTTCATTTGTAATAAGAATAAATTGGTTCCGTACAATTTGTGTTGCCTTTCTTTCCATTAGTAACTGGAACACTACAGACAGGGTTTCCTGAGCATAGTGCCATCACCACTGTTCCACGGATGACACACTTGTTAGTGACAACTCCACAGAGCTTGATATCATATCTCCAGTAGTTCAACATTGCAGCCAACTTTGTACAACACAGTCCAGTGCTTTTTTGTATTCAGATACAATTGTCAGCAAAGTCCAAACACAACATGGATTCGTCATTTTAATTCACTTGTCCATGCTACTAACTACAGCATGATACAACTACAAATGAAGCAGTTGGTGCCCAAGTATCAATGGAATAAGATCATGGACTTTAAGGATGCTGCCTAACCCAACGGGAGCAAGAAGAGGAATTAACATGTTAAATTATATTTGGTGGGACTCAGCCGCGTGTCAAGATACAGTAATTCCCAGCATAGTTAGGTTATAGAGGAATGTGCGCTGAATGAAATGTGCACTATACGAACCACACATATTTTCACATAAGAAGCGATTTTAAAAGTTAAGGTTATGTTCCTTATAATAGTCTACAAGATACCTTGAATATGTACAGTATCACGCAAAACAAGGTACTTGTTGGGGTATTTATAAAGTCTCCTAGTTGTGAAACTTATGTGTGCACAATAGCAAATATGGAGCACTACACAAATTAGGATATTAATTACAGTGTGTGCAATAACGAACGTGCGTTATACGAGGGCTTACTGTATTGCTTTCGGACATAAACCATTTTCTGCATTGAGAATAGGTGAATACTTTTTATTTATTTTTATTTATTTAACATTTATAGTGCCCCCGGATGGCTTCAAGGCCATGGTGGAGGAACACTGTACAAATAAATATTAATATAAACACTAAACATGAAAAACAGACAAAAAACTACACAAGTACAAGACAAACAAATACTAAACAAGCAGACAACCAAACAATCCACTACTAGCTAACAACATTGAACAAGTGAGGTAAATATCAGAAAGTGTATGTTCCAATAACTATTAATTGGTAAAGTGTAAAAATTTTATACCAGAAGTATTACTGTCAAATTGGTTACAATTAAATACGTGGAAGTAAAATTGGTGATAGAATATTGTAATCAAGCTGTTTAACATACTTATTATAGTTTATAGTTATTCCACAAACTACAAACTACATCATTTGTTGTAGCATGTGATATAATGTCGATGGAACGTTGAAAAATTGCACTGATTTTAAAACAGACATTATTAAAAATTTGAGGAGAGTGGATTCTGTTTGCTAAGATTTTATTGAGTAGGTAATAGGATGAGTTTTGTTTGCATTAATCTTCAATTTGATTTACTGTGCACCAGGGCTTACTGGAGTTAATGACTTCTTGTAACAGTTTTACTGTCAGTTGGGGATGAAAAATTTAGGGATATTTACAATTCATCTGCAAACAATATTTTGTTTGAATTGTTGATACACTGGGTTATGTCGTCAAAAAATACTATGAATAAAAGAGGGGAAAGTGAACCGCCTTGAGGGACTCTGGATGTAACTGGGAGTTTAAAATGGAGGATTTATCTTTTATTTTAACTGAAAAATATAGTCACATATTAGGTGGACCCTAGATCTCAAATTGTATTGGGAACTGTACTGCCAAAGGTTATTACATAAGTATGTAAATCCAAATTAAGGTTCAACCACAACAGCAGAGATGCACATTATCGTCTGGTAGGGCATGAGTGCTACTCAATCACTAAGTCTACAACTGTATGGCTAAACAAGTTAGCCTCACAGAGCAATGCCTTCAAAATTAAAGGCTTTTTATCTCATTTTCTAGTAAAGGCATACTTATACATTTTGAGGTCTTATAATCCTCTATTTTAAACACAGCAGTTGTGTGTCCCAAAGTTCATTTTGCTCTTGATGTGTTAATACTACAGATAAGTTAATAGTTTTCCAAGTAGAGTATCAACTGTCCGCGTATCTTCACCTTACAGTTGCAGAAACAACCTTTCAACATCCCTGACATTGCCAAATTGCTTATCTAAGAAGCACGCCAATTTTATCTCACCACACGAGAGGTAGAAAAGACTATACTGTATCTACAGGAGCTCTTACTGGTATACAGAAAATCACTAATTAAAAAAACAACAAGTTCAAAATTCTGCACCCATTTGCAATTTACTTTTCTTTCCATGCACTCATTTACTAAATATTCAGCACCAAAAGAAAGATACAGGAACTTTTCTCAACTAAATATGTTTATGCTTTAGAAAATTGCTGAAATAAAAATAAAAGGGTGAAGAGCATTATTATCAGGTATCCTTGCAATCTCACATCAGGAGATAAAGTATATCAGAATTTAATGCCAGAAAATTAAATTATTAGTTTTAAAAGACACCTCCAAAATAATAAATAACTATTTTTTTCTGATTAAATGGAATGGTACCCAACCAGAGGGCATATAAAAAGATTTTCTTAAAGAGGTTAAACTAAAAATTCAACAACAAAATTACACGCAACATTTTATACCACTATAATGCAGAATATTTAACGAACTACATTCTATGAAGTGATTTGAAGCTTTAAAGGGATGTCGATAATTATTTGTATAAAAGTTATGTTTACAGCTACAAACACATACACTATAAGAGGTCCATCCTCACCACCAAGAATACCAAACACAATACTATTTGCAACTTCCCCCAACACAAAAAAATTCAGCCCAACCAATACAAAATCACTAATTGAAACCACTTCTTCCATACCCTTAACAATTGGTACCTTTATTTTACTTATTTAATAAAAATGTACTAAATACAACAACCATTTGGCCTAGACATATAATTAAAAAAAACAGAAAATAACGAACAAACTAACAAAACACAAACAATCCCAACAACAAAGTAAACACAAAAAATTAAGTAAATTAAAATAGATAAATATGATTAAGATAATATGACAGCCCACACAAAATATACAGCTTAAGTACATTGGGTGTCAAGGCAGGAAGAGTTTCCCTTTTGCACATGCCCCAAACAGTTTCGTTCCACCTATGACCTCTTTAGTAGGACTATGCGGGGCGGGTTCTGGTGCCTCAGATGAGAAAGTAAAATTTCTATCTGCATCAATAATTTATTTATATGGTATAATTGTTAATCATTTCAAATAATTACATTAAGGCTCAGTTTGATTAGACATGTAGATTTGAGTTTTCACTTGAAGGTGTTCTACATGTGCATTAATGTATGTTGATAACGCTCAGTAGAATTAGCACTTAATCTGTCGACTGATTTTTTCATGCAGCCAACGACAAATGCTATCAAGACTAATACTGGATAGTTCCATGCTAATGTCACAGAGAAGTGTGCAAAATATAACCTAGCTGTTCGAAGAGGAACTATTGAATACATATTTTGGTAAAAATTTTCTTAATGTTATAACTTTCCTTTTAAAATACATCCTCTTATTTATAAGTTTGGTGAACTTATGTTTTTGTTTTAGTCATATATGTTTGGTTGTGGCAACAAAAACTAGCTCTAGTCAAAAAAATAAGTTTTCTCTCCATATTGTTACGTTGGCGAAGTAAATCAGAAATTAACTCTTTCGAAGTGGGACAAATTTTTTTTTAACTATCCCAAGATAGTCTAAAATTTTTTAAAAATTGGTTTTTCATAGTTTATTTTTGGTACGTTTCAAACAAGAAAACCATGTACATCGTGTTTAGAATCATTTAATACAGTGTTCGACTAAAGTTGCACGTCGCAGTTATGTTTAGCAAAATGTATTTTGTAAAACGACTATAGTCCAATGTCGCAATTAAAAAATAAAATATAGTGAGTTGATATCTGTTTACGTGAGGAGGAAAAACAATCTCTGTTCTTACAGAATCGCACAAGTTGTCTGGCACAGATTTATGATGTATTTGCTACAGATACCTGCTAAAAAAAACTCTTTTGACTGAATAACAAACTTCATTTTGGCACGCATTTAAACGAATGAGCTGCAAAATACACATTTATGTCATCCTTCAACTAAAACTAGTGAAATGCAAAATACACATTCATATTAACTAAACAGGTTTAGTAGACGATTTCCTTCAATACGAATAGTAGCACATTGAACACTCTCACACTGTCACTATGAGACATGGTGGAATGCTAAAGTCATATAAATTCTACTTGAAGTTATTCATCAAAAAACAAATTCTTATCTCCAATAAACATAATGAAGACTATCGCATGGCTAGGTTACAGTGCAACACCCTGGAGCATCAGGAGAAACTTTATTATTTAAAAACCAACCCACATTCTTGTCTGGTGTCTAATGGCGTTCAGAATTTCTACACAACAAAGAAACATATTTTCCATTCTGTAAATCATGTATAGGCCTGTTTTAAGAGAGTGAAAATGACTAAAATTTAAGTTTTAGAATCCGGTTTAGCTACTAGCCTACATGATAAATTTTTAACAACATGGCTCACAATCTGTCCAACCTACATATGCCACCAGTGACTTTTCATTCAACAGTAGCTGATGTTCTAACAACACATTCACATTATAAAAATACTCTGTGCAGATTACCACAAGTTTCATAGCCACAAATCTATGCTATAAATTATTTCTACTTAGATCTACAAGAAATTTAAATACAAGTGTCCTTTTTAACACACTACAGAGTTCATCCATTACGAGATTACAGCAGGTACAAAGTAAATATTCACTATGCATGTGAACACAAAGGTCTGTTAATTTCAAAGCGTAGGCCCTACACTGAAATATGTCTCCCATTACCGGAACATATTTAGGGTGTCCACTGAAATTTCAATTTTGAATTCCGTGAATTTATATGTTTTCAAGGCAGTATTTTACCATTCTCCTTCATAAAAATTCAGAAACCTTGAGAACCGTAGTTTTCTGTAGCTAGGAAAACAAACATTGCATTAAGTTGTATTTATTACATTACAAAATGACAAAAAGGAAAAGAAAAAAAACTGAAATTACATGGTTACTACCCAGCAGTAAATTTTACACCTTAATAATTAAGCAAAAATCTTACTGACAGGGTATACAAAAATCAAAGTTTTGTTACTAGGCATACCTTAAAAGGTGGCCATCGACAACCGTAGGCCCTACTGTACAATTAAATCAACTTTTTACCATCATGGACGTTGGCCACGTATGCTAAATTTGCCATTGAACACTTCTACCGAATTAAAGTATGAGCCGGAGCCCAGTGAAAAGTACAATTTAATAAAAAAAGGGAGGGGGAAATGGTAACACAATGCCATCTAATTACACAATTCTCCTTCGGCCAATCACCTGCCTGGTCTGTTACCTAATAATGTGTACATACAAGACAAAATTACAGGCCACTACCACACACTAACAGAAACGCTTGTAGATGGTACTGCCAAAGCTCTAAAACACTTCCTAATACAAGAGTCTGTAGATGCCAAAAAATAAAAAAATTTGACAGCCTCTTTGAGTGTTCATAAGAGACCATCAAATTTTTAATTTATTGCAGCAAAAATTTTTATTAATTAGTAACAATTACAAAATTAATACATTAGTTTACAACCATGAAATAAAAACCCATTCCCTTCAATAAAACCATTTTCTGGCTATCCTGCAATGCTATCAACTTTTCACTGACTAAAGTAAAAATTCAACATTTCCCTGCTACATGAAATTCCCTGATATTTTCCTGAGGATGGATATTTTATTAACATCCGACTCCGAGCAAGCTCAAGACCACATTCTGACATCACATCCTTCGTTGTTATTTTTAAGTTCATTAGTGTCATCGCTTTCTTCATAAAACAGCACACCATTTTTACACTCATACTTTTCCGTTCTGTTACATTATTTATCACAGACATATTTTTAATCACCACTTTACAACTAATGTGATTCCTAATAAATAAATCTTATAATGCAAGCATACCTTTTCTAGTTCAGAGCTAACAGGTTTGTAAAATACAGTGTAACATGAAATTCTATTAACTTTATAAAAACTTTGCATTTTAAACTTTTATTCAGTTGTATTGTTTTTGACTTAATACACAGTTCATGACATTCAAACCCACTTTTAGCATTTTATACAGTGGCACTGTTTAATATGCAGTGTCATAACTCATCCTTCTCTTCTAACTTTCTGCAACATCCATTCAGGCTGTTATTTAGGTAAGAAAATTATTTTCTTGCAACCTCACATCATAAAAGAAGCTTGCAACAGAGTGACGAAGCAGCAGCTAATATAGAAATGTTTCTTATGGAAATGCATACAAATATTTCTAAATTTGCCTCTTTTTTCCCAGGTGTAGTTTGCAGGGTGTTTGTAGCTCTGCATACAATAACAGATATTCCACTCATGAGCATCTACTTAGCGGATTTTTCTGTGGATTCTGTGGCTTCCTCATCAAAACACAAAATCAGGCAACTGTTATTAATAATTTCCCTTTTCCATTAATAAAGATAACAAGAAAGCTGCACGGAAGTGTATGCGTCTGGTACTGTAAAATAAATGTGAGAAGTAAATGTTTTTGGAATGGCACCAAGTTGTGCATACAACTACCTCTCCCCTCGACTGTTACATCCCAGCACTCAACCAACAATGGTACAAACTGTATATAAAGTCAAAACTGTTATGCCTAAATATGTACACAACAGTAATCTACCAGCAGATTTTACTTCTTCACTTTATAGATTCAGAGCTACAAAGCAAGTTAATTTAATGCAACCAAAGTTTACTCACTTTAAAATTCTGTACATAGATAAATTAATCAACTGTGAGCCAACAATGCAAGAGACCAGATTAAGTGATATTAACAGATGTAATCACTTAACGTAACCAAAATAAAAACGGGACCGCAGCGGCTGAGTGGTCAGACCATTCACCTCCCAACATGTGGATCTGCATTCGATCTCCGGAAGGGTCACTCTCTCCATATTTTTGCATGTGGGAACCATGCCAGACAATGCAGCTGGTCAGCAGATTTTCTCGAGTTTCTCCAGTTTCCCCCGCCCCTCTCATTGCGGCATTTCTCCCTTTCATGGCCACATTTCACGTTGTCCTTCAGGACACGCAGATGCCTACGATCGCTCTCTGCATTTGGGGTGTGATACCCTGGTCTTCGGGTACCCTCCTCATATGATATTATTTACCAATTCAAATGTTGAGTGAAACTTTATGTAAAGCATTAAAAAATACTGAAAAATAAAGCATAAAAATCACACAATAATAGTAAGAGCTTGAGAATTACACTTTTCATTTCGTTGTGAATACTAATTAATATTATTTGTGCAGTAATGTGATCCTTGAACAATTTAGACAATTCTTGGGTGTATTATACACTATTTTCATGAACGTAAATCAATGCAAGTAAATATTATAGAGTCTCAAAACACCACACGTTTTCAACTGTAGTTCTTTGGGTGTAACATATTTACATAGAAATATGATTCAATTCAGCAAATAAAATATTTTAAAAACTTATTCTTAAAATATTCAGGCTTAGTTTGAATTTCCACGGTCATTAAAGATACGAGGTCCTTCAGCATCTAATAACAATCTGACAAGCCTCTGATCATATAAGTAGGCCTAACCATGGTCCCATAACAAAGTCAACACAGTACTTACTTATCCTTGGGTATTTTTGTAAACACCTTATAATGCACTTAAAACTTGATTTCAAAGTACCCAGCCAGATTATATTTTGTTAGCTACATGCCTAAAAAAATTGTGATCCACCTAAAAGTGAACATCATGAAGTTACAATGTGTTGCCATTATTTCAAATTCCATGCAAAGTACATGAATGAACATGTCTCTCTAAAGTTGTAATTTCAACAACTCTGTAACCAAAGGATCAACTACTTTAAAACAACACATTTCAGAAAAAATATGTATTACCATTTTTGATTTTAATGAAACTTTGCATGGAACATACATTCTCCTTTCAGAACACAAAAACCTATTTCTTACTTCTTAAAAAAATCTTCTGCACAAGATATAGGATATGATCAACTGCAGACATTTTAAAGTCACTTTTAAGAGGGTGTGCTACATAATTCAACGCTAAAAGCATTAATATATAACTGTAGGTTTCTTAAAGACAATTTGCGAAAATTTAACAATAGCAGCCAATCATAGACAACAGTTTTAGCAAACGTTTTATACAAAATAGTTTCCAGTGTTGCGAACTTCTGAGGCACAATCTCCGACGTCGGAACCTCATGCATTTAACTGCGGCAAAGAGATCACGCGTAACAAACTAGTAATTCTGGATTAATATTTAATCATAAAGTTGGCAAATACCATTATCTAGGATTGTCACTGAGTATTTTATCCATGCTGGTTTCGAAAAAAACTTAGGAATCAATTGATGTTTTCAGAGTTTATTTATTTACAAAGCTCCACCATAGTTCTTTAGAAAGTTAAAAAAAAAATATTTTGTTAAGTTTAGAGCTAATATTATCTTAAATCAAGCCTAACCCTCTTTATTTAAGGTTGACTACACCTGAAAAAACTCCTGTTTCTGCTACATTTGGCTAGCGCAAAATTATTGATGTGTTAGTAATAACTTATTTTTTTCATGCATAGTAAGACAGCACAACTAAGCAAATAAATAGTTAAGATATTTGGTCCCCTTTACTAGATATAACCCCACAAAATAACTAATTTTTACAGTTCCCTCTTTCAATGTCACAAAATGGCATGTGGGGAAGGGATAAAACTTATGTTAAGTTTTTAAAAGAAAGTATTTTAACAGTTGTCAAACAAAAGTAATGTGTCTAGTTACTACAAGCCTCTGTATATACTAAAATGTAAAACACATTACCACAGTCCAATAATTAATTTACCGGTATAAATTATTACGACTAGATCTATATTTAAATTCATTAATCTCTTTTACAAGCGCAATGAAACATGGAGTTGTAAAAATTATTTTCAATGTAGGACACTACCTATTCACTCTTGACAGAAGGAAAAACTACTCCATAACATTAGTTGGCAACCTTATTTACCAAAACCCTTCAGTAATTTTTCACTAACCAAATGTTGCAGTATGGTAACTAAATTTTTCAGGTGTTATTCAACACTATAAAAAAGAATTAGGGTAATATTTGGCCTGAACTAATAAAAATATTTTGTTTATAAGCTTTCTAACGAGCTATGGTGGAACTTCGTAGCAGCAAGGGGTAAAAAGTTACAAGTCCTTCAAAGTGACCCTGAAAAGACTATTTTTTCTTTACTGCAGTTCATCAAATTATTTGTATCTTGAGCAAACAATTTTTACAAATTAAAAAAATTAATTTATACTCTTAAAATGACACATACAGTATGACATACAAAGTTTCATTCAAATGAAAAATGTTGATGCAAAAGGCATGTGCTGATGGAATGACCTGCAACCTTGGTGAAACTATAACCTAGTGAGTGAAAGATTTTGGTCAGCGCTACGGTGGGGAGTGACATGAGGTGAGTATGGAACAGTGTCAGAAAGAAGGGGCGGGGGAAACGGGAGATCCCCAAGAAAACCCGCCGACCAATGTCATCATCCGGCACGATTCCCACATGTGAAAATCCAGGGACCGACCCCACCGGGAATCGAACACTGATCACCTTGATGGGAGGCGAGAGGTCTGACCCCTCGACCATTACACCCCCTTATAGCCTAGTAGTATTTGAATAAGCTATTTGGGCTACTAAATTGGTAATATGAACAGTTTCATACACTTTATAGACTCTCAAGTGTTTGGATATTTAGCTAGCAAATTTACAGAGCTGGAAGAAGACATTAACCTAAATCCCGACCATCATTCTATTTAATTGTATATTTTCTGTTGTAAATCCTTGCCTATGAATATTAAGAAAAGAAAGGCATTATCATGGTACTTGGTTCATTACACTTTTTTCTTTAAGCTGAGCTTCACGATAGTTTTCTCGGTAAAAACCAAATGTAAGGAGAATTATTCACGTGGGAATTGTCCTTAAAATTAATTCAATAGTAATAATAATAATTCACCTGAAATTGTACGACTAATTGGTGGCAAGATCTAACCTCTTTCCCAATCACTTCCAAAATCCCTCACAAGTGTTCTTTTAGGAATTTTAATAATTTTACATGTATACATTTGCTTTTTAATACACATAAAAAAAAGTAACAAACTACTCAAACTACCAAGATTCCAAGTAGTAACAACGTATTAGCCTAATCAATGTCACTCAAAATATAATTAATGTGGGTTTTCATAGACTTGGCAATACTATATGCTTACAATGATGTAATTCATATAACATGGTACACTAAGATATTTATTTTTCAGGGGTAGCACAGCGAAATGTCTTGAGGTCCTTTTATTGTTTACCATCACTGCGAATGTTAAAGAGTTTTGAGAATTGTATGCAAGATAAGACTATTTGCTGCCAATTGTGTGCTGTACACAAACGTGGGCTGCTAGAACAACTTCCAGATGGAAACTGGCAGGATACGATCGTGAACTGTTGACAACAATATGAAGATAAATGTGCGTAAGGCTAAGATACAGGTAGTGAGGTTCACAAGGACGAGAGTAGTCACCAGAGATATGTATAGATGAGGTGGTAAAAAGATAGCAGAGTCAGCAGAATAAAAGTACTTATATCTCATTCAAGTGAGCACTCAGGCGAGTGTACAAACCTGTTCTTCTACAGCCGTGGTCTAGACACGGATTTTGTCCACTTTTACATGTCAATCTAGATAAAAAAATTTTAATAAACCACAGCCGTCTTATAAATGCATTTCAGTCCATTTTCACTATAGATTCCTACCATGTTGAATCCAGCCCAAGTTCAGATCAGTACAGAATATTATTATAAAAGCACTACAACATAAATTCAACATGGCTTATATCTGCCGATTAGGGTTTCGGCAATTAGGGTAGACAGTTTCAAATGTCAAATATCAGCGTTGCAAGAGGCATAGTCAGAAACTAAAGGTTAGGTGTTATTTTGTCAAGTAAACAACGAATTTATGTAAAGGCGGGAAAAGGCCGCAAGGCTACTAATTACTATAAAATGTAGATAGTGTACAAGTACTTAGCTGTACTGCACAAAATCCTCGCCTCCTCACCCTTGACTCATAACCTGTTCTCCAAACCTCCAAGACTGGTGTTCAGACGGCCCCTTAACCTCCGCAATAAACTGGTGCGCCCCAAACTACCATCCAGCCCTGGGCCCCAACACATTCAGCATACCCAGAGGCTCTCACCCCTGCAATAGTCCCAGATGCAGCACATGTGCAATACATCAACCTTCCACATCCTTCCATAGCAGGCTTACCAATCATACATACCCAATCCAAGGCAACTACAACTGTGCAACCCAAAACCTGATATACCAACTGCAGTGCACTCAGTGTGATGCAGAGTACATTGGCCTCACCACAAACACACTAAGGCAGAGGATGAATGGTCACAGCGCCAATACCAAACAAGCCATAGCCGGTTCCAGTTCAAACATTCAGGACAAACCAGTGGCTGCCCATGCAGTTTCCCACAAACTCACCTTCGACTCCTGTTTCAACACCAGGGTGGTGAGGGGAGTACCCCCCTCTAATAGCAATAATAATGCAGAACTGAGACGCTGGGAACTGGCCCACCAAAATATCACCAAATCCAGACAACCTCCAGGCCTAAACATCAGATAATCTACTTTTTACTTTCAAACTTCCCGCCACTCTTAGTTCACCCTCTGACCGCTAGGTGTACAGGCTACAACCTTTATCAAGTCAGCTATACTGCAGTGTACTATCGCTCACCGCCCGATGAAGCTGGCTTAGCCAGAGAAACATCACGACCGCGCAAAATATGTGTTGTCCTTAAGTGTGTTATTTGTTCCTCTACGTGCAGTACAGCTCTATAAGTACTTGTACACTCCTATCTACATTTTATAGTAATTAGGTGTTATTTTGTATTTTCTTGGACCCAGATTCCTTGGCCATGTATGAAAAGTTACTTCTTAAAAGTAAAATTTCAACTCGTTACTTTTACAAAGTGAATAAGTACCTATGTTTGCATTCAATGAATGTATTTGCTCATATTTTATTTATATGTTTCAACCTAACTATTTTGTAGAGCTCTATCAAACCTGGACATGTGGCAGAGAACGTCTAGCTAAATCTAGCAGGTTAGTTTAACTACCATTATTTAAAAATAAATATTCCTTTAACATTAGCAGAAATTTATTTTAGTAACACTTTATCGTGTCATAAAAATGTAATTTAAATACTACAGTAACAATTCATTTTGTTATTATTATGACGTAAAGAATTTATATTGATAAATGGTAAGTATTACATAAAATATAATTTCAATATTTTATACTTTAGTTATGCAAGTAATGCTTGTCGATAATTGTCTGTTTCAGTTGACATATGGGACAGAGTAACTTTTAAGTAAACACTAGCTCAGATGACTTCATGGAGCCAAGTTATTTTGGGATTTAGTGTGCTAATATACTCCAATAAATTTTAACTCTAAATCCCCAAATTATTAAAATTTGTTACATGGTCAGTTTAGTAACCTAAATGACAGCCTTATAGCAATTTTGAAAACTATTCTCATAGTTAAGAATTTACGACCGTGCTACAATCAAAATAATCAGTAACACAACCATACCCGTCACCATTTCCCAGAAATTAAATACATATACCTATGTCTGGTTACACTGACATAAAAAAAGATGGATGTCTCCACTTCTTGTCCAATTAGGTTTCAATGCTCAACAAATGTTTATAATAGTAATAATAATAATGAGCTTTTACACTCGCAATTGGGCTAAACTCGGTGGTGAGCAGACTCCTCTCCATCCCCACAGCATCAATCCTCCAGTCCCATCCTAAACCTTCCAACCCCCCTCACAGTCACCAACTCCTCCCGCAGAACGCTCCACTTCCACACCATCCTCACCAGCGTTGACTATCAACCCTTCTCTGTTCTCCATACCCTCTGATTCTTTTCACTGTTATTTCCTTTTCCCTTAAAAGTTCCCTTAGTTAGCTTGCAGGCCAAACAGCCCCATCCTTCCTCCCTGACCAGTCGTTCCATTCTCCTCCTGTCCTTCAACAGTTTCCATTTATTCATCACCCATCTCGCTGCCCTTCACCAGTTTTTTTTTTTTTCCCCAATATTTACTTTATTTCCATCTGTTATTGTATTACATAAATAACTTTCCTTAGCATTTTTATTTTCATTCACATTTCACTCTAAATAATGTTTTACTTTTGCTTATTTACTCGCAATACACATCTATAAAACCAAAATAACATGCAAAATCAAATGCAAGAGAATTGTGATTCGCACATAGGTTTCAGCATGAGAAAGTTGGAAATTCACAAACTTACTGTATGTGACTGTGCAATGATTGTTATTGCTTTGGTTATGCACAATGAAGAATACATATCAGATAATGAAATCAACTCTTACTGTTATTCGTATGGTTATCTTGTTTCAACTTTGGAACAGCCTATAACCTAACCTAAAACAACCTAACATTTTGTCTGAATTAAGGCCGTGCTACATTCGCATGTCTCTTGGTCCTTCGTGTCCTCTTGTCCCATCGTCTCTTGACATCACCAAGGGACACCCAGAAATGTGATGCCACAATAGAGTTGTCTCATCCTGCAGATTCAGAAAAGCGACACCAGGGTGCAGTTAATTTTAATGGAGTTTTCGTATTTTCGATCGCCCTTTATTTTGTTATATACCTATTATGTGGATTCGGAGACTGACAATAATTATACATGTTGATTAGTAAAAAAGTATTAACGGTGTTTTTTAAAAGCTGTTTTAAAAAATTCGTCAATTAGTCACGTATGTGAAACTTATTGGTGCTTATTTTGGTTTAAATATTATTTTTTTTGTTTAAATAATGCTCTTTTTACATTCCACATTCTCTACTGACATTATGAATACGAATGTTTATGTTTACGAGCTAGTTTTGGCGGCGTTTAATGTTTTGGTAATTCTTCTTCTTCTTTAACTTGACGAAGGACATAG
>PNEQ01065589.1:0-26513 GCA_003012365.1 Medauroidea extradentata | reverse complement strand
GAGGGCTTTTAGAGTATTGGTACATGTAGGCTACTGTTTTGATTAAAATAAATGAGTCTACAGGTAGACCTAATGTATTACCAGTTAGTTAAGTATCTTATTTGAATAGAATTGTATACACAGGTATGCAGATGCAGTACAGTAATTTGTGTCAAAATTCATTTTTTTTTTTTTTTTTCACGGTTGGTGTGGAGATTTTAAATTATATCACTAAGTTACGGTTGTGTATTTTCTGCAAACAGAAAGTGGTAAGTTAATTTGTGTTTAGCAATTTGATGCACAGAGTAAGCTAAACAGATATACACCTTCAGTCATCAGAAAATCTCCTGAATGGCAATGCATATAATTCTAATTAAATACTAGAGTACAAATTTAACAAAACAGCAATCTTACGTCTCCAGGAAGCCCTTCTTCAGATTCAGGAGAATTTTCTTCTGTGGTTCCTTCTGGTCGTGATAGGTTATCATCGCCAATATCATCGTCGGCTCCTAAAAAAGTGTTGTGACACGTTAGCACGTGGTAAACAAGACATCTAACCTATTTCAAGTATCTGCAATTATTTCTACATTAACTTACTACCGTGACAAAACTACACAATTAAGTTACTACTATTCCCTTGTCACGCTGTAGGTTGACGAACTTCCGGGATACATTTAAATCATACAAACAAAAATAACACGTGATTTCCAATTATTTCGTATAAGGGCGAAACAAATTATTTTTATCAATTTTTACTTTAAAAATCTGATTCATTGCCTCCATTTTGTTTAAGAGGTCAGCCCGCGCCTCTGTCATAATAATGATCCCCATCCCCCAAAATATTTTTATTATTTGCCATTCAAGTACGATGTTGCTTCTAAAATGCTATACATAGTGATTTACGTAACTAATATTAATGCCGTGCATTAATCTCGACTACTCAAGCAACACAATTTTAACAGAAATTACTAACATCACCTGCAGAATATTTATTCACATACCGCTTTGTGACATGTACCGCGGTTCCCGCAAACACAAAAGCGTGACAACTTACCCGCGAAAGACTCGTCTTCCAATTCCTCTGAAGCCATGATTACGTATCAGTTATAATAAACTACTATAAAAATCAGTCTATGTGAAGAAATCTACAAAATACGACTTTTTTAATTACAAAACATGCGCTCTTTGAGGACTACATAACCATTCACTTCGTCACATTCCCACCTTGTTAAACTGAAGAAACCAACAACCAAAACGAAACCAACCACGTATCGAGCTATCGACTCTTGTGCGCATGCGGTATTGCGCATTGCCTTGCAATTCGAGATATACAGATATATCTAAGTCGAGAAAAATTACATAAACATAAGTTTATTGTGTCTAAACAATACTTGGTAAATGTATTAACAATTTGTAATAACCGGTATAAACGAACATCTTAGAATGTGTTTTTAACGAAATTAGTTTTAAAAACTGCATATTTATAAATTAATGTCAGAATAATTTTCAAACTTTTTCTTACCAGCAACGTTGCAATTGGTCAGTTATTGATTAGTTTGGCGGAAACGTGTCAGCTGAAATTTTTTTTCATATATAAAATTGCGTAGTAGAAATTGCGAAACACTTCATACGTTCTGACTAAGCAGGCACTTAAATATGTAAGGGAATTTTTTATTCTGGAGACGTTATAAAAGTTTTTACGGCACCGGTATCAAAATTCAAAAAATATCCCCTGAGAGTTCTTTCTCTCTCTCTTGTAAATTGGTGGAAATGTAAATAACGTGCGACTATTATTTACAACTTTATAAATGGTGAAAGAGTTTTTCAAAATCTAACTTTTGATTCGAAATATTAATTTCGCAAGAATAGGTACTATATTACTGGGTGCTGGAATATCTTGAATGAATGACGTCTCATATAATTTGTCAAGAAGTTCACTCACAACCGTACTTTATTAAATATGTAGATATTCTTCCCAGCCGTACTACATTATTTCAGTTTTCCTGTTTATGTCGAAATAACTCTGAAAGTTCCCCTTCTCCGGTACGGTACTTCCATATCAATGACATGTGCTAGTGCTAGTTCGGGGGATTTTTAAGCTACAGCGATAACCGATTCTATTTGATGAGAAAATATGCTCTAAAAATATCGGCGAAATACACAAAGGCTACATGAGTGGAGTTCCTACTCTCAGGATTTACTCAAAAAGTCCGCAAGTGCTGTATTAATAAACAAGTCGCACGTGAGTGGACTTACGAATATACTATATGGCAGAGAAAGCAATCAGAGTTTTTCAAAAGGCTAATAAGCCAGTGCTCTAGTAGATAAAATATAGGATGGCCAATAAGAGGACACAATTTATGGTGAATTGAAAATAGCGGGGTATGAATAATATTCGGGGTATTTTTTTTTTTTTTTTTTTTTACAGCCGTGTCCCGTGGATTCTCAGGCGGCAAGGGATCGTGAGCTAGTGCTGGCTTAAGACCGGTTTACACAGCGCAAAATTAAACATTGTAAGTGACTTGGTTTGTGCTCCCTCAGTCTGTTGTCTGGTGATACTTTGCTAACATACTGTTTGCATGATCATGCCACTCAAATGTTTGTTTAAAACGGAATAATCTATTTCGTTATAAATACAATGTTATATTACTTTGTTGTTAATTATGATAATTATGAGAGTATGTACTTTTAGGTCCATGCTTAAGTTTAGTGTGCCTACATACAAATGGGCCAATGTTTTTTAATTGACGAGGTCTCTAATCTGTAACACTGTGAAACATATTGCCTTCGTGTCTGAATGTAATATGATTGGGTCACAAAATGAAATGTTCCTTTGTGAAATAACCGCATCTCCTCCCCCCCCCCTTAAAAAAAATTCATCCACCCGGCCCTTCCTTAAGTAAAAAACGGTACCTACTGTGCCGTTTCTGTAACGAGCTTTGAGCTTTTTGAAGCAAATAAATAAAATAAATAAATAATGGTATTTTTTCAGGCGAGCTCTCGTGCTAAAATATCAAACCAATGCTGTTCAAATTAATTTTAGCACGTAGGCTTACGTGTATATATCACAGCAAGTACCTAATCTCCTTGCAGAATTTTTGTTGGTGACCTCATTCTGTATTAAGTATCACGCAATATTTGGTGAATACTGATGCTATTTCTGCCTCTCCGATATCAACTTCTAATTAACTCGCAAAACTCCACAGCTAAATTATGATTTACACACCCCTCTATGAAAAGTATGCAGTTGGCCACATGACTGGCAGAACGTGTAACAGAATCGTCCTTCGATTTGACGTACCTTACACCGAAAAATAGGACATACCAAAACTGATTTACTTTCAAATCGAACTTGCGTGAACAAATCATCAAAAAATGCTGTGGTTTCCAATGGAAATCTGAAAAATTTCAAGGTCACCACTTGAAGTTGTAGCCAAGATGGCGGCAGGGAGACGTGACGTCACACGATTGCACCACCGGTGACACCTTTCTCAGGCTCCTCCTGTGTTCCAAGAAACCCTGAGATCATGCTACTAATATTGGTTACACATATAATCTTGTGGGCATTCACTACACTACAATGTTCGCTGTTCGTCGGTTTGAAGGTTGGCCTTTTTTTAATAACACTGTTCAGTTCATAACTTTCTGTTAATGCCACTATGTTACATCAACTAGGTTCGTATTCGAACTGAACACATCGGCACTTACAACTACTCCGTCGAGGTTGGTAACCAAGGTCTGGAATATGCTACTCGCTACAAAGTGACATCAGTTTTATTTGATTGGCTATTGCCTCCCAGCTGCAGCTGTGGAGACCTCTCAAAAATCCCGCCCACTCTCCTATTAATTGACTGCGGCGAGTGTTTTGCTTGCGATAAGGTCGTTGGACTAACTAACCCATCTCCTCCTCCTCTTCGACAACCCCAAAAAAAATCTACACCGCAAATAAACTTGTTTTTAAATTGACGTTTCGATGTATCTGCCAACATCCTGCGCTATTCGCAACGTTTTTAAAACCAATTATTAAGCAGTACAATTTTCAAAGTATCCATAAAAGGGAAAATTATATAGTGTTTTGCAAATAAAACTTCAATGATTCAAACTCCTATTTCTTCTAGTGCGAAACACGATGAAATATTATGAGTGGTTTCAACAATGTAAAATGGGTAGCCTGCAATTCAAATTAGGCATTTATTAAATCCGCATTGCTGCAAGGATTCCGTTGCTGACGAGTTGGAAATTTTTTTTTGGGGGGGGGGGTGATAAAACCTCATAATAAAATTGTACTGATTACTATGTGTTCTGCTATTCACGTCTATAACAGAAATTATACAAAATTGAATCTTCTATTAAATTTACCTTCCCAAATTGTATAGGCCTACTAAATTTTTCAATATATTAGTATGATGCATCATCTAGCCACATCAGCTGTCTGGGCAACAACCAACTCTACCACTGAGCAAAATAAGTGATCATAGCTCTCGGTAAAAAAAAATTAGTAAAACTGAAGTAAATTAATTTTTATGAGCTAAAACAGTACCCTATTTTGTAAGATATAAGTGAAGAATAAAATTTAAAATGTTAAATGTTGTAGCCAAAACAAACTGGAATGTAAGCTTTTTGGTCACACGCACGCACACACACTCATTTGTATAGGGGCGTCATTTCAGCTTTTTTTTTTGGGGGGGGGGGAGCCAAGATTTTTTTTTGGCGACAGTGACCTTGTTGCACCTTTTTTATTAATTAAGCATATATAAATTAGAAACTTTAATAATAAAACTTCAGTTTTATGTGCTTAAATAATCATTACTTAAATAACAAAATACAAAAAATATATTTTATTCACTTAAAATTCTAAATCCAGGGGGTGGCATTTGCCCCCCCCCCCTTAACACCCAAATTACGCCCCTGAATTACATATATTTATATATATACACACATATAGGGGAAATAAGTCATGCCATCTTTCTGACTACTCCATCACTGCAGTGAATTAATGAGGGCTTCAGAATCTCAAATATCAGCAGACGCCACACGTGTCATTGTGGTTCACAACTATCTGAATATTCGTGTTGCATATTCCACGCAAAAATAATAAATTACCTGAACTATTAATACAAGTAACCGAACCTAAAAATCACAACGGAGGATTCTTTATTTGAAATTAAAGGTATCTGACGAATAGGCCTACGTGAGATTCTCGGACGCATCACAGAAATCACTAAATAATTTAAATCAGCAATTCTATGTTTCAGATATCTAACTTATAATATTAATGTTCAAAAATACTGTACAACACGACCAACTAACTTATTCTGACAAGCTCTCCCTCAATAGTTTCAATATTCGGTTTTCAGTTGGTATTAACAAGCACGTATATTAAGATTATGTGCCCGGCACATGGATGGTGTTGTATTAGTAGCATTTATAGTCTCTTTTTGCGCTCTACAGATATCTTTCTTAGATTACTACTACTGTTCTGACATGCATTATGGGTGCAAGTTAAAATCCTGATCAGTCCAAACATGATTCCATGTGTATTCGATTTAACATACACAAAATAGTACCTGGACGTAGAGCGCAAAAGGAGACTTATTCCATGTAGCGTTACTACATTGTGCTCTTAAAATATCGTCGTATACAACATTTTGCCACTAACATATTCATCTCGAATTTAGCCCATGATTCGCACGGTTTGCTTACTACACGGTTGTTTCTGGACAACTTTTATACCAACAACCATATATACAGAATGTTGCAAAATTCCATGTCAATATTCTAGGGAAACAGTCCTCACGTGTAGAGGAACAAAAGGTGTGAACATATGTCCAAAAACGCACCGTTTCTGCGCTACAGTTGGCATACATGACGTATTGTTGATAGCGCGCTGGCAGGATCATGTTGCTGTGTCACAGTTGTTTCAACTGTCTATGTGTTAGTGGCGTAGTGTGTGACACAGTAACATGTTATGTACTGCTGTAATGATGTCCCACAGCAACATGATCCTACCCGCGCGCTATCAACCATTGGCCTACGTCATGTACTGCCAACTGTAGCATAGAAACGGTGCGTTTTTTGACCTATGTTCACAAGACAATTTTTGTTCCTCTACACGTGAGGATTATTTCCTTAGAATATTTACATGGAATTTTGCAACATACTGTGTTTGTATATATATATATATATATATATATATATATATATATATATATATATATATAAAATCCATTGAAGCGTAACTACTTGTGTATGCTACCTAACACCTTTCAAATTGTCAGCGGCAAAATTTAATAATTTTTTCCGAAACGATCAAATGTTTGTTTATATGACGATAACCCAGCTGCCCTTCGTAAGCTTGAGGATATACATAACCTACTACGTATACTACTCATCTTCACTATCAAGTACCGAGCAGGTTGGTGGCACAACGGTTACACGTTGGATTCGTATTCGACAAGAACCAGGTTCGATTCCCGTCTCCGGCCATTCTGACTGCTTTATCCACAGTCTCCCGAAATCACTGCAGGCGTATGTTGAGGCGAGGTAGATAAATAAGCGCTGAGTTCTACAAGTGAAATCTACACATTTTTGAAAATCAATATAGAAAAACAACAAAACCATAATCCTTGATAATCATTTTTGCCAACTTAATGAGCAAACATTTACCCGGAATGATGCATTTGTTAATCGTGATCTCTTGCGCCGAAACTAAATTTATGAGGTTATTGCGTCAGATATTGTTCTTTAGATATACGTTGCTAGAGAAAAAATTTTGCTCTGAAAATGGGAAAAACTTTCGTCTGTGATTGCTGTTTTTTGAGGTGTGCAAATTGGCTTCGAGAAACCTACAATTCTGAACTGATGCTTTCAGCGCTTAAGAGTACGTGGTACATAATTCAAGGCGAAAAGCATTAATCTATAACTATAGGTTTCTTGAAGCAAATTTGCGAAAACTAAACAATAGCAATCTTAGACAATATTTTTAGCCAATGTTTTAAACAAAATTGTTTTCAGTGTTACGAACTTCTGAGCCACAATCTGTGACGCCGGAACCTCCGCAAGAGATCACGCGTAACGAATTAGTAATTCTGGATAAATATTTACTCATAAAGTTGGTAAATACCATTATCTATGATTGTCTTGAGTATGTTATCCATATTGGCTTCGAAAAAATCGTAGGAATCAATTGATGTTTTCAGCGTTTATTTATCTACACGCACTCTTAATGGCGGCGGCGCCTACCTGCGCGTTAGACGCTCAGAAATTACCAAGGGGTGCAAGGCCAGTGCTGACTGTCTATCTCTTTGTGTTGCCAAATTGAACGGCGCCATATTGCAGCCCATAACATGCGATGTCCTATACCAACATTTTTTTTTTTTTTTTGAAACAAAATCGTTAGTCCCACCCTTGCTAAAGTACAGAATTTCCCTTTCTTCAGCTGCAATGTGTCAGCGTTCAATTTGGTCATGTAACAAAATAGCAGCGTAACAGTGTAGTTATTTTATAAAGTCTTTGGAAATTACAGAGACATAAGGGCGACCTTGAAACGCGCATTATGCCGCATCGCCTCAACGAGCCAAGCTCTGAAATAACGTCCAAGGTTCTCGCCGAATCGTTTTTACTACGGAGCGTTAAGCGGTGACCATATAATTTTTTGGTGGAAAGTCTGTAGCAAAGTACAGTGCATATCGTAATCTGAGTTTCACGTACACCCGGTTAGTTCATTTTGAAATGCGGCAGTCTGAAAAGGCCGTGTTTAACAATGTTGGAGGGCTTGAGCACATCTGAACACTGAGGTTCCGACCTTGTATGAAGTGTGTTTTCTTTTCGTACGTTGGCACAATGGGTACACGTGGAACTGTTTCGTGGAAAAAAACCTGTTTACGAACACACTGCAACGCACTTGAAGCGTGAGGTAAGCGGTCGGCTTCCTGCCCAAAAGAGCTTCGGCTGTTACACGTTTACTCGAGAACTGTTTAGGAATAACATTCAAAGAAGTTTGCACGTGTGTATACACATTTCACCTCCTCCATTTATTTCTTAAGTTTCTTTTCACGCTGCTGAAAATAGATTTTTTTGCGGTCTTTTTAGGTATGAAAATCCTGGTGCGGCATCTTTTGAAATGTGTAGGTGCGCACAATACACCTTTATTTTTAACATTAAATGATGAAGTGATAGGGTGACCACTGAATGTCTCACAGAAGTGAGTTGGCGCGAAGACTGCACATCAGTTCAGTGACTTGCACCTAGAGGCTAGGGTAAGGCGTCTTTCCCGTGCTGTCTCGTCCTTTCTGCTTCCGCACTTCTGGGCCTCGAACGCGCAAAATATTGTTACAAGTTTAGAGTAAAAAACTTTATATGTGGGCAATTCCCATGAGTTCTTTTGGGATAGAGGTCTTATGGTTATAAATAAATGAGTTAAATTAAGAACTGGATTTAATAGCTCACAAAGCTACGAAATACACAAAACAGTAATCAACTATAACTCTTGCAACACAATTAGTTATGCACACAATTAGTACTGTGCCACAGAACGTTACTTAACTTTGACAATTAAAGCACAAGAATATTTACTATTAATCAATTAAAGACTACAAATCACAATAAAAATTCAATCAGATATCCAATCAACAGTCTCTCAAATAGTGACTCAACCTTAACAGTCCTAAGGGAGGATGGCTCACCATGTAGAGTGAAGCACTCAGAGTGCACCCCAGGCTTCACTCTTGAGGTCTTCGGTTCGACTCCCGTCGCGCACCTCCTTCACCTGTCGACCCACAGCAGAAGCCATCTTGTCTCACCCAGTACTGCCTGTAGCCTCGCAGTAGACTCCGACATCACCAAGACGTCTTCCTGACATCACCAAGATGTCCTCACCAGCTTCTCCGCACAAGCCTAGCACCTCCTCCGAGCAGAACCAATAGCGAATTCTCGAAGCACTCCTCTTGAATCACCAGGTAGACAGTCTCCTCAAGTAGACAGTTACTACTCTCCTCGACACAACACCGTCAGTGTTGTTCTCCACAGCTCACTGCCTCTGCAGCACTCCAATACAACACCGCAAGTGTTGTTCGTCCTTCTTGCAGCCCGCTGGCGTCACACAGCCTCGACACCAACCACCGCTGTCGTGTTGCCACCTTCGAGATGCCACAACTCATCAGCTCAGTCGCGCCGACACAAAACCTGAGTGTTGTCTGTTCCTTCTGCAGGGCGCTGATGCTACTCAGCCTCGACACCGAACATTGCCGCCATGTTGCCATCCTCGTGATGCCACACCTTGTCAGTTCCGCTGATGTTACATCAGCCTCGACGCCGTCGTGATACCGCCCTCAAGGCGCTGGGTCCTCATCTCTGCGCCGCCGCCAGTGTTTAATCTCGGCCTGTCACTTCTCATGACATCCATCGCCGCCCCAGTAGCAACGTCGCCCCAACGTCGCCTCACACCACTCTCGGTCTCACTACGTCTTCACGGCTCACTTCCAGACTATCACTTCCAGACTCTCCACGACTGCCACTTCCTGACTCTCCACGACTCCTCATGTTGCAGAGTCCCGAGGCTTTTATACGGCCCCTTCAGTGACATCAATGGCTGATGAAATATGATGACCTGAGAACTAAAAATAGCCATTACCTCGGTCATGTCTGTTGATAGTCACGTATTCGCACTGGCGTCATCGGGGAATCCCAATGACGTCTCTCGGGAGTTGCGACATAGTTGCGAAAACCCATGACATCACTGGTTGACTCACAGGGCTGACCACCCAGCATGATGTAATGTGCCTGCTGCCTGGCCAACACGCAACAATATGTTCACCCAGGCGGCCACCTTAAGGGTGCGTTTCATCTCAGTTATCAACGTCTTTATTTATTTTTATATTCATACCAGATATTATTTTTCTTATTTCAGACATAAATTGTGATTAAATCTTCCTCTTTGGAAACTTTTGTATCTCATTTGGTTTTGGCATAATGGGTCGTAAACGTCAAAATTTGCACTTAACGGTTTTAAGTACACCACTAAAACCAACTGACATACCAAACTGACCAAATTCACAGTGTATAACAATGTTGTAGGCTATGATTTGACATATATAAAAACAAAAAATAAAATACAGTAAGTAGACTTCCTGACATCACCAAGATGCCCTCACCAGCCTCTCTGCACAAGCTTAGCACCTCCTCCGAGCAGGACCAATAGCGAACACTCGAAGCACTCCTTCTCTTGAACCACCAGGTAGACAGTCTCCTCAATAGTCAGTTACTGCACTCCTCGACACAACACCACAAGTGTTGTTCGTCCTTCCGGCAGCCCACTGGTGTCACACAGCCTCGACACCAACCACCGCTGCCGTGTTGCCACCCTCGTGATGTCACACCTCGTCAGCTCCGCCGATGTTACATCAGCCTCGACGCCGTCGTGATTCCGCCCCCAAGGCGCTGGATCCACATCTCTGCGCCGCCGCCAGCGTCTCCACTCGGCCCGTCACTTCTCACGATGTCCATCGCCACCCCAGTGGCAACACCCCCCCCCCCTAAGGGCGCTGCCTCACACCACTCTCGGTCTCACTCCATCTTCACGACTCACTACTAAGACTCCACAAGTCTCCAGACTCTCCACGACTGTCACTTCCCAACTGGCTCTTCAAGACTCCACACGACTATGCAATATTCTTCACTCTCTCACCGCCCGACTGACTCATGTTGCACAGTACCGAGGTTTTTATACGGCCCCTACAGTGACGTCAATGGCTGACGAAA
The DNA here is from genome assembly GCA_003012365.1 of Medauroidea extradentata. NCBI lineage: Eukaryota > Metazoa > Arthropoda > Insecta > Phasmatodea > Phasmatidae > Medauroidea > Medauroidea extradentata. The sequence goes on along the minus strand of PNEQ01065589.1, from coordinate 15,776 downwards.
CATGGTGACCTGTGGTCTAAATATGGACATTACTTCGGTCGTACTTGTTGGTAATCACTTATTCGCACTGGCATCATCGGGGAATCCCATGACGTCTCTCGGGAGTTGCGACATAGCTGCGAAACCCATGACATCATTGGTTGACTCACAGGGCTGACCACCCAGAATGATGTAATGTGCCTGCTGCCCGGCCAACACGCAACAATATACTCATAGTAGTTAACATACTGTACTAGCAGATTCCCCTCTCCTCGCTCTTTTCAAGATTTTTAGCCGATCCATCAACGTACTTTTGGGAATTGAAAACTGCCCTGCAGCCTCTAGCATGGATGATTGACCTAACACACTATCAACAGCCATTTCCATTTATTCTTCTTCCCACTTTCCATTTTTCCTTGTCGCCATTTTTCTAATAACGACTGAACTTTTATTATAATTTGTAGTCTTTAATTGATTAACGGTAAATATTCTTGTGCTTTAATTGTCAAAGTTAATTAACGTTCTGTGGCATAGTACTAATAATGTGCATAACTAATTGTGTTGTGAGAGTTATAGTTGATTACTGTTTTGTGTATTTCGTAGCCCCCGAAAAAAAAAATCCGTAAGAATTATCATCAACCCTGCGAAATAAACAAAATGTATTTTCTTGCCCTGTACGGGGCACACGAAACGATCTACATAACTTGGCTGTCGTAAACAGTCATGACACACAACACCAATAATACAGCATAGCTATGAGCCTTACCATACTGCAAATCTAGCCAGTACATAACAGTTGTTCTTAACTTACTTTAACTGGTAGCGAAGATGTCATAAAATTAGTGCAGGTTTAGTGATCAAAACCGTTAGAATATTATTCACGCAACAGCTCACAAATGCATCTAACAACCACCACCAAAACTTGAACACATACTGAATGAAGCTAGTCTAGAGGCTGGTAGGCTGGTAAGTGTACGCCCCTGCTACCTAATGGGCGAACTATGAACTAGCTACTGTCCGGTACTGTGACAATCTCCCTACCAAGGCCGTGTCCCAATTTAAAGAATACTCTCTGGAGAGAGAACTCTTTCGCATTACCACGTCAGAGAGAGAGAGAGAGAGAGAGAGAGAGAGAACTTTGGTACTCTAGCTCTCTCCAATTGGGACGCTCTCTCCAATTGGGACGATTCACTCTCGAGTTTGTAATCAAACGACGCAAAGGTAACAATTGCGTAAATTTTATTAATATAGGTTATAAACATATAAAATATATTTGTAGGGAATTCAAATGACAACTTTATACTTACCAGTGTCGTATTTCAAGCCGCAAATAACTGTTTATAAGATTTGTGAGCTATTAAATCCAGTACTTAATTTAACTCTTTTATTTATAACTGTAAGATCTCTATCCCAAAATAACTCATGGGAATTGCCCACACATAAAGTTTATGTGCTCTAAACTTGTAACAATATTTATTTAAATAATTTTCAGAATATATCGAGAGTGAGCTAGTGAATCATTTAAAGGGCCTAGACAATCGCATACTACATAACTTAATCTAAAGTTTTGTCACTTTTTTACCAGCTAGCTGAATACATGAAAATTCCCTACCAGTTAAACAAAATAAGAGAAAAGTCGGAAACAAATTCTACAAGGAGTTTGTTAAACGGCATCCGTCAATCTTATCTCCACACCGCCAAATTCACTAGTCTTCAGCTTGCTACAGGCTTCAACGAAACCCAAGTTCAACTATATTTCTCTTAATAGCCACGGAAATTCTTTGAATGTTTTGTCTGTAAAATGCAGAAAGGAAGTCAGTAGGCTCACTTCAGAGGAAAGAGGAATGAACACCACAATAATGCTGTGCTTTAATGCAGCAAGAAATCAGTTTGTTCCACCATTGTTTGTGTTTCCGAAGAAGCGAATGGATCAAAACCTGAAAAAAGGAAACTCCAGATGGAAGTTTTTTTTTTTTTTTTGTGCTCAGGAAAGTAGACGGATTTCGGCAACAGGATTTTTGGAGTGGCTATAGAAGTTCACTGACTGTGTTAAACCCACAAAGGAAACTCCAGTCAGTTATTTTTTGATTCTCAACGGTCACAGTACGCACAAGGACTTGCAAGTTACTTGGTTTGCAAACAATCAATGTTCACATGTTAAGCTTGCCTCCCGACACTCACTACCCATAAGGTTCAGCCTTTAGATCGTGCCATTATGAGATTATGAGACCATTTAAGACTTATTTCTATACGGATTGTGGGAACTGGATGCAATATATGGACAGTTGGGTTTAGAAATCTACAAAAGGGACGCCTGTGGATTGGCTAAAACAGCATTTCCCTCCATTTTTAGGATGTATTTGGCCAAGTCAGCTTTTGAGTGTACTGGAATACACCTATTTAACAGGCACATGTTCACAGGTATTGATTTAATTCCAAGTAGGAGGAACCAGCATATATGGGGAAAGAGTTTGAACAAAGAGGCTTAGAATTGCGAAAGTCCATCAACCTCATGAGACTTCCGAGATGTGATTGATAAAATAACGTCTGTACCAGAAGATATCGAGAAATAGCAAATAGAAAAAGAAGAGCAGAATCTAGTAAATGTTGACTTCAACACCTTACAGGAAAGCCATGGAAGGAAAAGAGGAAGCTAAAAGTCAGAACATAGAGAAAGCAGAACAAAGGAAAACCATGAAAGAGGAGAAAATAAACAAAACAATAAAGGAATGATAAGAGGAAGGTAAGCAAGAGGAAGGCAAAGACTGCTCCTAAAACCCACTAAATTCAAGAAACACGACGAACGTTTCAATTTGGGGAGAATAAAAAGGAAGAGACAGGCAGGAAACAGCAAGAAGATCAAGAAGATGAAACCAATCAAACTGAGTGCGTAATATGTAGCGAAACTTAAAAAAAAAATAAATAAAAAAAACTGGGTGCTGTGTGTAGACTGTAGTGGCTGGGCACATGAAGGATGTACAGACAGTGGAAGTAACGTGTCTTCTAGGTGTAAGTGTTGTAAAAAATTTTTAATGCTTGTTTTTTTTTTTTTTCAGATACTTATACAAGAGTGTATGTTCAAGTTTTTCCACGTTTTTAGGAATATTAGTCTTTATCATAATTGTAATATTCATATTTTTAAATGTTGTCCGGTTATGAACCCCTTTTTGAAAACATTAATAATTTAACATATTTTTAAAAATATCTTAGATTAAATTACAGTGAAATTATTCATATGATCATTTTGTGCATATGTTAAACTACATGACCAGTACATAGTTTTCATATCTGATTGCAATTAATAATGCAAATTACGGAAAAACTCTAAGGCGTCCGGTACTGGAGCAATCTCCCCTGCATACATAATACAGTCAAAGCTAGCTCTACTTTTTTGTCTTTTGTCTATCCTTTGTTCATATTTTTAAAACGATGGCCACATTTATATTTTAGAATAGTATTACATAACGATAGCCATTATATATTTTTTTTCATAATATGCCATGTATGTTTTTTTATCAAACATGGTACACATTTACTACTACATAGCATACAAAGCTGACTTGACTTTTCTGTATTTCATTTATCATGTGTTCATAATACTATAATGGCGACTGCCGACTATGTAATATTTTGCGTAATATGATATATTTGGGGAAATATTTTTTTTATTTCAGCACGTGTACTATAATTATTGATTATTTGAATGGACTTTAGTGTATTTTGTTCATCCTTTGGTATTGTCTATATGAAAAAAATATCTCAGAAAATTTTTTGCTTATTTTAATAAAACTGGGTACGAGTATATTTCTTAGTTAGCCGATTTAATTTTTATACATTTCGTTTGTAATAAGTCTTAATTAATATTAGTACTCAATATTCCTAGATATATGTCGTTCGCGATAAAATGAGCACTAAAAATTTAACCATTGAAAATTATCACTAGTCGTTACTAAATATAATTTTGCATTAACTATAGTTGCCTTATAGCTTGTATGGTTGGCAGCGAAATTGTGAAATATAACTCCGTGTATTTTATTCCGAAATCGACATAAATGTGTTTTATCAAACTACATAGTACCTACCGACTAACCTCCGTTTCCTTTCTTCCTGAAAGTGATATAAGAAGTCGAATAGTTTTGACACGAGCTGTGTTAAATAATGATCAGATCTGGTGTTGTACAGCTATTCCAAACACACTCAAACGAATGACGAGGACTTTCAAGTACAAAGCGGACCGTTAAACTTGCTTCAGGGTCTATAATATATGTCGCAAAGAGAAAATTACTTAAAAGTGTGTGAAATAATATGTAAGTATTTATTGTTATTGATAGGTGGTCACAGAAAAGGGACATTTTTTTATTCTTAGAGGGTATATGTCGACCTTCTCGTTTCTGATTTTGCGCAAATTTGTATTGGGTTCCAAAGATTAATTCACTATGTTCGGCGTAATTATTTAGAAAAGTGATAATTAAATTTGAAGTGTTCAGGTTTCAAGGGATTTGGGATGTGAAATGTTGCATTTTGTTTACATTGAGGAAGTCTGGGTGACCTATACATAATTAATATGTGCAAGGGTACGAAAGGTATAGTATTCTATTATAGCTGGACATTGATATGACTGAAGTAGCTAAAAATGGTATATGTTGAAATTAATATTGTAATACAATATGTACGATTGTAATTTTATGTTGGTTAGTTTTAAGTTGCAGTGGAATAGGTATCACAAGGGTTTGGTCTACCCTAGATGTCAAATGTGAATGTTAAGAAAGATATATCTGAGTTGTAACTGATAGAATTGTAGTAGCTTTAACTGTAATATATTTTTACAAACCTTCATTTAACTTGCAATGTTCGTATGTATGCGAGTAAGTTGTCCGCTTAAAAATTTGCAAACAATTTTTCATCCACTGGCTAGTATCCGATTGAGCTGAAATTTGGCTCACTTATGTACGTTCGGTGACAATTTAATTTTATGGTATTATGTTATAAATAAATATATATAATATATTATCAAAAATACGTGGACTGAAAAGTAAAATTTATGTTTTTACAGACATTTTTAAGGTGGGATACGTGCTGAGGATCTGAATAGCAGCTGGCAGGGGGTGGCAAACACGTGCTATCGCTAATGTACCAATTTTGGAGCACCAGCTTCCTCCCTTCACCCCCTTATTAATTATATGCATTACACCTTTACACATCTATTCCGAAATCTCTGGGAGGGTGGACCAACCTTTCTTCTGGTCTCGGGTAACAACATGAAACAAAATGAACAAAATAAAAAACAAATGAAACATCAACACAACGAAAACGTTGCCTTGTAAAGGCTCACAACAAATATAAAGGTAAAAAAATTTAATAATAAACCTTTCGCCGAAGGCCTGGAATATACGCGTAGTTATTATGAAGAAGCAAAATAATAGGCATATAAAGTACTCCCACAAACCAATAAATGTGTTGCAAAGATGCATTGATAAAAGTAAAAAAAAATTAACTAAATGTAAAAAAAATTTTAAACAAATTTTAAAAAATTAAAAACAATTTTTTTAATGTGAACTAAATAGTAAAAAATAAATTAAAATTACATTTGACATATGTGTATAGTAGGTATAGTCTATGTCCAGAATCAGAATAACTCGTATCTTGGTAATTCATCATTATAATATAGGCGTCAGTATAATATAAATATAGATATTTTCAATATATAAAATATATAAAAATTTAACATTCATGAGGCGCTATTCGCTATACATATTACTAATTGCATAGCACCTCAAGCTTTTAAAATTTATATAAATTTTATATTTTGAAAAGATTTATACTTACATACGTCCCTAGAACTTACCTATCTACGTACGCCTATATTGTGATGAGTTACGAAGAGAGGATTTATTCTGAACCTAGAATATACCAACTATATACATATGATAAATATAAGTCAAATCTATTTTTTTTTTTTTAATTTTCAGTTAAAATATTTTTAAAACTTGATGTATTTTTTTTTTTTTTACTTTTAATTAATTTTAGGCAATCAATATGCACACTTGTAATTTTAATTGAGTTAGGTTTAGATGTATTTACATCAACGTGACGTGACAGATGAGCAAGAGCATATGTCACGATTGTTCGCAAAGAAGTGGCCGCGGTGGCACGACCGCCCTCTTATGAACTTCTAACCAATCGCGTCTCTCGTAGGTGACGACAACAAACCTTGTCATTCCTCCGTATCAATTTATTGCATCTTTTTTAAATTCACACACATTAACATTAATATCCACTTGAACTTATTTACAAAATTTTATAAATTTCTGGTCAATAATTATAAAGTTAATATTAAATTGCATGCACAGCAGGGGGGTGGGCATAGCCACGCCTCTCGGTGCTCCAATTTTCAGCATTCAAGCTGTGCGTCTCTCGTCGGCTCAAGGCTGCTCGCTCGCTTTCACGGCCTGTTTTTTCCTAACTTTCCCTCCCCTGCTGTGTTAAGGAATCTATCCGCCGTTACACAATGCAACACCCCTCTGTTACTACTGCGTCTCTCGGCAATACACAAAACTTAAGTCCACATAAATTACTTTAAACAAACTTTTGCCATCGAGTCACATAAAACGTACCATTCTAATCACAATGCAATTTCAACTGATTTTCTATGACTTTCCTAACCTAAATTACAGTACTTACAATATATATGTTATTTATTTACTTTTAAAGGCTATGTGCCGATTACAACATATATATATATATATATATATATATATATATATATATATATATATATATATATATATATATATATATATATATATATATATATATATATATACATATACACACAAACACACACTACCCTCTACGATTCGTCAGCAGCGTGGTCATTACGGACATTACCTGAGAGTCGCAGAAATTAGGATAGGAATCAAACGTGCTCTATGCCATGGATGCAACCCAGAATTAGCCTGAATCAATTTATTTATGACTAGCAGTCCTCCGCGGCTTTGCTCGCGAGTATTATTCGTAACTGATAATATTTACTTTAATTTAAAAACCTCTTTGTACACAAGATTGGTACTTCAGTCATCAAGTGTAAGAATGTCTAAGCGGCTAGTTGAACTAATTCTGCAGCAGGATAAGTAGCTTTAGCTGCCCACGCGAAAAGCAGTCTTAAGTTTGTCCCTGCCACTAACAGCGACTTCGCCTGGGCCTTATTTTATAGCCCTGCCTATTTGACGTTGTGGGGTAATTACCGACACCTAAGGTAAGAGGGTAACCGAATGAAAAACATCTGTTTACCCTGTGCACAACCATTGGTGACGGTGCCCTCAACTATATATTTTCAAAATATTGACTTTAACTTTATTGACATTACAAACTTTCAGAGGATAAAGGTTTCGCGGAAACGTATTTGGTGCCCCAAACCTGAGATTAGTGAGATGATGTATCTTCGGTTTACTGCCAAAAGTGACGAAGTCGAAATGAGATAAAATTATAAAAATGCATGTTGTACACGAACAATTGCCCAAGTTTAAAATCCATTCGTCGTTTCGTACTGTTGTGTCACAGTATAGTAACATACCAAATTTTTGTTAATATCTACAATTTAATACTGTTTTTAAACGAAATAGCATTTATGTCTTAATCACTTTTGGCAGTATACCGACGATATGTCAGTTGATATTGTAGAGGAACCTAAGTGGAAAGCGAACTGCAATTTTACCAATTTTAAAGACTACATGTAAATTGCACTAATTCGATCTGCCTTGTAGTTTTTGTGTGTCAGAATTGAACGTTCGTACGCAGCTTTTAACGGAATTCGAGCCCAGAACCTCCCGGGATTTAGACCTGAGTAACAAACAACTGCGTCACGTAACGTCGAAATAATTCATGAAAATAAAATGTATTAAAAAAAATAAAATATCTGTGTCCTGGGCTCATAGAGGTTGTGCAACAACACGTCTCGATAGGTTATACTGTAGTGAAACTTCTGTACAGGTTGTTCCTCGCTGCTCGTTCCTACTTTTCGGATCGTCTGCCTTGATTATTGACCAACTAAGTTTTATTTTTAATAATCACGTTTCTTCTAAAGAAAAAAAAATTACATACATATTTTTTTAAATATTTACGTAATCATCACTCTGACGCGAACAATACCTCAATATCGCTACTTGTTAGATAGATATCGTGGGTTGATGGAAAACAAATTTTGTGCTTTGTACCCTTTTGGGTGTCGAATTTCAAAATATTTTAAATTTACATCTTAGACATTTGTATAAGTATCCAACTGAAGTGTAAATCACAACGCTAGCCCTCGAATCAAAATCGGCCATTCACTAAAAAAAAAAAAAAATCCACCCCTGCACAGTATTGAGAAATCGAATTTCGAAAAATCTGAAAATAGTTTTGCGATAATTTCTGTAATCATCATCCTGAAGCAAAAGTTAATTGTATATCTCGACGGATTCGATAGATATTGAGGATTTATCTAAAACACGTTCAAGGTCTTTTCACCACTTAAGAGAGTAAATTTCGAAAAACCCTTTAGTCACGTTTTAGAATACTTTATTGGTATCTCGTGAACGTAAAAAACACAACGTTAGCCCGTTGGGTTCAAGATATATCGACGATTAATTGAAAACGCCTTTCACCACTTTTCACCCCTTTTCACGTCCTTAGGTGGCGAATTTCGAAAATTCCTGAAATTCCTTTTTAGGTATTTGAGTAAGCATCAATCCTAAACAAAAATCACGTTGCTATATAAAACACTATGGGATCGATATATATCGAATGTGAGTCGAAAACTCATATTACCCCTTTTTAACCAGTTTAGGGCCGAATTCAGAAAATATATTTTGAATGGTACTTGGGATATTTACAAAAGCACCAATTTAAAGCAAAGAGCACTTCGATATCTCGATTGATTCGATAGATATGGAAGGATAATCGAAAACACATTTCACGTATTTTCACCCCTTTAAATAAAGAATTTCGAAACTTTTTTGAGTCCTGTCATAGACATTTGTAAAAGTAACCAATTAATGTTAAAATCACGACGATAGCCAATTGTGTTTCAAATATATAGACGATTCATTAAAAACACATTTGCCCCTTTTTACTGCCTGGGGGTCGAATTTAAAAAAAAACTAAAAATGCTTTTTGGGTATTTACGTAAGCAATATTTTGAAGTGAACATCAACTATCTACCCCGAAGGGTTCGATAGATATCGATAGTTGATTGGAAACACATTTAAGGTCTTTTCAGCCCCTTAAATGTTGAACTTCGAAAAATCCTTAAATTGGCTAATATGCATTTTTACGAGTGTCCTATTAAAGTAAAAATCACGATGATTGGCCGTCGGGTTCGAGCTCTATCGATGTTTCTTCGTAAAAGCATTTCACCCCTTTTCACCCCCTTAGAGGTCGAATTTCTAAAAATCCCTTCTTAGTGCTCGCCTACGACCTGAAGGGAACCCCCACAAAAAATTTCACGATTCTAGGTCCAGTGGTTTGGGCTGCAGTTTGATATGTCAGTCAGTCAGTCAGTCAGTCAATCAGTCAGCTTTCATTTTTATATATAGAGATAATCGGGGAAAACTTTAATCAGGTTGGAACTGGGAATCTAACCTGTGTAGTTACGAATACGTGTCACCGTCGCATCACCTTGGTAGGTATAAATTGAAAAATAAATTGTGTGAAGTATGGTTGGGACATCAAATTATTGGAAATGTAGAAATTTTTTTAAAGGAGAGTTTAAAAAGGTGTGAAGTAAAGTTGAGAAGTGTATTTGAATATGAAAGTGACGATTCAGGCGTAAAAAGCAAGGGGTTGTGAGTTAAGTTAATCATTATAAAATAATAAGAGAAGCTGAATATTATTTTTGTGTTTACATTATATAAGGCGGTATAGTATAGTACACATGGACGATATATAAGTGAAAAAATTGAGGCATGCTTGAATGTTGTGTGACGAATATACTTAAGTTACGAAAAATGTATCGTTAGTATACGAAGGCTGTGGCACGAGTGTGTGCGTGTGGTGTGTTGTGTGTGTTTGTGCGTGCGCGCGTGCGACATGTACGTACAAGTGACGATATAGTCAATGTGACGAGGTCTGTGTATTAGTATAGTGATAATGTACGACGTTTGGCTAGAATGAATTGTATGACACATTTAAAGCGACAACTGACCGGCCTCCTTAATCTGTTAATCGCGGGGTGAGGGAAATGAATGTTCTTTAAAGGGCCCGCCTCGTGGCACATGTGTTTGTGTGAGTGAGGTATAGTGCTAAGGGTGACGTCGTATGGGTCATACAACGGTGCGTCGCCTCTACGCTTAAGGCGCGCAGTCTTCGCGAAAAAAACAAATTTCCTATGGGACTTTAAGCGGTGACCCTATTGTATTATTTACGAAATCACTTAACTAAAGTCCAATGCACTACCCTTAAGTGGTTTCACATGTATTCGACTAGTATATTTTCCGCTATAGCAGCCTAAAAACCCCGTTTTAACCCATTTTTACGTACCTAGTTTCGGTTCGATCCTTTACGCGCAAGGTATATTATGTTTCCGATATAAATCTGTGCCAAAACATTGCAAAAATCTCGGTGGCAATCTATGCAGTAAAGTTTAAGATGTAGCTGTGCGAAATGTCTATTTTTGGGCGTAATTCAGGGTACGGATACAATAAGTTTCAGTGTTTGTGTTGGCTCCGAGAGTATCATTTTGTACTTGTCAGAACTATGTTTTCGTATATTGGGAGCATGGCAGTGCAGGGAAATCATGTTTTTCTTACATATTGTAATTTAGTTGACAGGCAGGCTAGACGGAGAACCCTGGCTGCTGACGTACATACTCGTAGCTTTGGAGAAGGGTACAGGGGGCAGGGGATGACAAGGTAATAGGTCAGCAGTATCGAGGTTTCAAGTGTCGCTTCGCGGTCTGACGCGACTGCACAATCCACACATTCAGGCTGAGAGCTGAGGACACTCCACGACATACGTCAAAATGTACGTAAGTGTGCGACAACGATTTAAAAATAGTCGTGTTCAGTAACGTCTGTGCATTGCGACCATTTCCCTTACGGAACTACGTGTGTTTAGTTTACAGTTATGAGAAATGTTAACTTTTTATAGTCAAAGAAAGGTGTACTTTTAAAAAATATACAAGCTGTTGCATTATGGTGAGAAGCAATCACGAACGATCTGATCAAAATGACTTTAACAAATACAAGTAAGGCCATAACGAATGCTACACGAGACTTTCCCTGAGTTAAAAAATATTAAAATTATAATTATAAACTACATGGAACATTATGTAGTAGCGTGTCCGGTGGCGGTATCTGACAGTGTATTAAGTATATGGTATCGTAAGGAAGAGACAAATAGATTTTTAAGAAAATTTCACTATTTAACAATGTCAGTGAGTTATTAAAATCAGTATGTTAGGTGCCTGCATAGAATATGAGAGGCAAGAAAGCAATACTTTGATTATCAACTTCTAACGTCATATAAGCACAAATGCATGTCATGGCCCCCACAAAGGGGGGGGGGGGTTCCAGGTGTACCTCCAGGTCCCGGGCCCGGGCCATGGAGGGGCCCGGCCCTAGCCTGGACTTTTTTTTAAAGGATGGGTTGTTGTTTTTAATATAAAAACTACATTCTACAGTCGACACCAATGCCAACTGAAAAAGTAAATTTAATTTTTAATAGAGTTGCGATGAAGGACGGTAGACCGGGTAGTAAAATGCTAGTATAGATACTCCGTATGTTATGTTCAGTGATAACATGCCTGCCGGCGATCGTGGCTAGGCATGTGCCTGCGACGAAGTACAACGCTACATGCAGCAGAGTTTTGGATTTCCAGGGAGAAAGTACTCACATTGGTGATGTTCACAAGGGCAGTTTTTTTGGGGGGGGGGGGGAAATAATGGAACAAATTTACAAATATGACGACGTAACTCGTGAACATTTGGCCAAAGTTAAAGAAAACCAATTGAAAGACAAAAGCATGAGAGGTCTAGCTCACTACCTATCACGGTACTCACAAAATGAGTTTATTTCCCTGTGCGGTGAAAAACTTTTGAAAACCATTTTGAGTCAAAGAGAAGAAGCAATTTCGTATGAAGTTATTGTTGATGCTACCTCTGACGTCTCCCACAAAGAACAGAAAGTTGTTATTTTGCATTATGTTTTTTCCAGATAGAGATAAAAAAGTTATTTGAAATTTGTGAGATTTACTGAGTTTAAGAACTTTAGCAGAAAACAGGTAAAGCAATAACTGATGAAATACTCTCCACTTTGGAAGCTCTTCAAGTGCCACTTGCAGATTGCCGTGCACAGGGTTGCGATAATGGTTCGGACATGCGGGGACACATTAGTGGAGTTCAATCAAGAAAACTTGAAAGAAAAAAAGAAAGAAAAAAAACTAATTTCCTTTTTTATCCCCCTGCGGAGCACACTCCTTGAACAGAGTTGACGTTAATGCTGCTAAACTGAATCATTATGTACTGACTTTTTTTGTAAACATTGAAAGTTTTAACTTAATTTTTTCTAGCAGTCCTGGTCGCTGGGAGTTGTTGAAACAACACATTCCAGTACGTTTGCAAAGCCTTTCGGAGACCCGTTGGAGTGAAAGACTACAAGCAGTTCGTCCATAGTAAAGCACTATCCTTCTGTTCTCAAAGTTCTAGACCTGCTCCTAGAAGTCTTGGTAACTACTTTGACTCCATCAGCACGAAACACCGTTTTCGGACTTAAGAAGTTACTTTACATCTTTCAAGTGTCTTTTGATGTCTTCATTTTGACACAAAGTTTTGTCTGCTATTGACCATAAAAAATTTAAACTCAGAGTAAAGGGATTTCCCTCACTGTTGAGACCCAACTTGTTAAGGATTTACTTGATGAAATGCAAAACCTTCTAGATTCGTGGGAAATCACATTGCAGGAATCTAAAGTTGTTGCTGAAGCTGTCGGTATCCCCCCCTCACTTCGTTAGACAATCTAGTAAAAACGCAGATGAAAACACCCTTGAAGAAAAACTTCAACTAGAAGCAACAAATAAATTTAAAGCTTCTGTAATTATTCTGGTTTTGGATTTCATCATGGCAGATTTTAAAACTAGATTTTCCGCTTCTGAATTGATATGTGATATGTTTTCTCCAATTATGAATTCTATGGAATTAGATAGTGAGCAGTTGAAAATGAAATCTAAATTGCTGGTTTTCAAGTATCCTCAAGAATTAGCAGATTCAGATATCTTAAACGCAAATGAAGAGTGTTCATGGTACCGTGTTTGACTCATAAAAGGACCCTCTTAAGCTACTCAACTCTGTTTATGTGAAGAAACTTGAAGCAATTTTTGTGAACCTGTGCACTGGAATCAACCTTTTTGCGCAATTCTTGTAACAGTATGTACTGCTGGAAGGTTCTTCAGCAGAATGACCAACACTCTCAAAACCTGACTGAGAAGCACAACTGGACTAGTACGTCTAAATCATTTATCAATTTTAGCAATAGAAAACGAATTGGCAAAACATGTCGACTTTTCTGTTACCGACCAATTTAGCCACAAAAAAGCCAAGTGGGTGTATAATTTATTTTAGTGTTTTTTTAATGTCTGTAAATTAATTTCAATTATTTAAACATGAGTCATTTTATATGCCTTTTCAAGACTTTGCCTTACAACAAACTATTTCGCTCTTGGATTTGAGAGTTCAGAGAACTGCTTGGCAATCTCTTACTCTGTCCCTCCTTTAAATGCTCCTCCCAGATGTTAAAAGAAAGTTGTAAATACTGTTTTATATTATTAATTTATTTTTTGTAACAATATTTAACCAAATTTATTTTTATTTACAGACTTTCATTTACTGATTACAAAGTAAAAATGTAGCCTATTTGCAACCATAGTGCAGTTCTGAAAATTATGTTTTTAAGTTGTTTTGTGCATTTTTAACTACAGTGAAGTTCTAAAATAATAGTATGTTAAGTGCATTTTAACTACAGTGCAATTTTGAAATATTAGAGTGGTAAGAGCATTTTTCACAGTAAAATTGCATTCGGCATAGGTTATTCGTTATCGACAATGGTCCATGCAATGGAAATGAGCGCAATACAAAATGGTAGGGTGAAAAACTTTTTAGCGCCCTAAAAATAAAATAAGGGGCTCACTCCCGATTCTGGGTCCCGGGCCCGCAACATTATATGAAGGCCATAACATGGATGCAAAACTAAACAAAAAATTTAATTTAGAGAAAAATTAAATTTTCTTAAAATAAAATTCCTACGTAAAAAGGAAGTGGTACTTGTGGAATGATAAGTGGGGTTTAACGATGCTAAATAAAATACTTATTAATTTAATGTGATATATAGCTGTATATATATATATATATATATATATATATATATATATATATATATATATATATATATATATATATATATATATATATATATCAATATGTGTGTGTATGTGTAGATATATGTTTTTAGTTAACGAAAATCAGTACGTTATAGTAAATAAATTCGATTATTTAGTAAATTCTTGGGAATTGTAGTTATACACCTGTACACGTTGCCATGCAAAATGGAAAAGTACAGTAAAATATTAAATTGAATAAAATTGTATTTTAATTAGCCGGGTTGATGGGAGAAGTGACGATCTTTGAAAGAACTGTGCAATGGGACTGCATGACTGGATTCAGTTTCTTGGACGTACTCCATTGCAAATTGAATGACTGTCAAAGAAAACTAAACAAATAAAATAAGACCATAAAATAAGCAGACTATGCTTTACTCAGCAAGATACATACACAACATGAAATTCCAAAATTGAGTCGGGTCAAATAAAAACAAGGAACAAACAGATAATAAATCAAATAATAACAAATAAAATAAAATAAAAAACCAAGTAACATGCGACATAACGATGAGACGAAACAAAAAACACAATAGATATCAGACACAAACAGAAAAATAACAAAAAGACACAACAAATAGACGAGACAAAACGCAACAGATGACAGACATATACAGAAAAGATAAACGACACAATGAAGAGACGAAACAAAACACAGTAGTTTTCCAGACAGACAGTGTTACGACGTTTCGGGAACTGGAACCTGTTCCCGTCATCAGGTAGACACACAGGGTTCAGGAACATGAGTGCGACTGATATGATCGGGAGAAGTGGTACTTGCACAATGAAGGGGTGTGTTGGATAGGTATGTTGCCAAAGGCATTTCAGAAGGACGATAAACGTTTTTAATTTATTTCTGAAGGAAATTCGTTTTGTTTTTAATAAATAGCATTTTAGGATTATTGGAATAAATTTTGTATATGTCTAAGGTGAAATTTATAAAACATTGCAATAAATACAATTTTTAAAGTTAATCAACACAATTATATAAATTACTATAAGTATTCTGTGATTTTTAATGTCTGAATTAAATTAGTAGTAATATAATCAATAATGTAATAAATTAATATAATTAAAATTACTTAAATATCAGATTTATAAATATATTGTTACAAGTTTGAGAGCACAAACTTTATATGTGGGCAATTCCCATGAGTTCTTTGGGATAGAGGTCTTATAATTACAAATAAAAGAGTTAAATTAAGTACTGGATTTAACAGCTCGCAGAGCTACGAAATACACAAAACAGTAATCAACTAGAACTCTCACAACACAATTAGTTATGCACACAATTACTCCTGTGTCACAGACACGTTAATTAACTTTGACAATTAAAGCACAAGAAAAGTCTACCATCAATTAATTAAACACTATAAATCACAATAAAATTCAG
>PNEQ01065588.1:5820-21008 GCA_003012365.1 Medauroidea extradentata | reverse complement strand
TTCTCCACAATAACCAACATCAGTAATTATCGTCAGAGAACTGTGAGAGAGGCAATAGAGATAATAAAACACCCTAATAACATCAACAGGGAAGATGGATATCGGCTAAGCAAAATATGGTCACATTTATTCGTGGATGATGCGAAATCAAGCTACCAGAGGGCAGTCACGACAGACTCACCAGGATTGGCCAGTCAACTCAGCCAATCAGGTGCGAGTCAGCACACGATTGGCCCAAGTACCCAGCCAATCAGAAGGTCCACCAGGAGAGAGCCAGGATTGGCTAACCACCTCGGCCAATCAGGAGCAAGCAGGCCTGTGATTGGCCGACGGGCCCAGCCAACCAGGAAGCAGCCATCCAGACACCAGGGTATATAAGGACCTGCAACTCTTACATCTGCCAGTTGGTCTCCGACTCCAACTACCTGATGATGGCAGCTGCAACGACTGCCGAAACGTCGCAAGACAATCTTCAGACGCGGCTCACACCCACAAGCCAAGAAAATATATAAATATTAGGTTAAATTAAATATTATATTAAATATTACTTTCTTGCATGTTCAAAATTCACTGCGAGATATCTGTATGAAATGTTTTCGGACAGCTTTCTTGAAGTATTGTATATCTTAGCATGAGAATTTGCGTGCAAAGTCCAGTACAAAATTAAAACCTTGCATCAAATGAAAGCTGCATAATGGATGAACATAAGTCTGCAATAGAAAACCAGGAATTTGGAATGTTAAGGAAATTTATTGTTTAAAAAATCTGAGAAACAGAATAATTGTTTAAGGTTCCTACTCGATGAATTTCCTAACCTTCCTTATTGTCTAGATATGTGTTCAAATAAAATTATGTAAGTGGTTTTTTAATATCTATTTTTAAAATAGGTTGTGCAAATACTTGTTATCCGGAAACTGATAATCCAATATTCCGCAATTCGGAAGTCAGTACCCGGCCCCTGTTTCAACAGTACTATATGTAAAGTCGCCAAAATTTGCAGTAAAACTGTAGAGAATATATGTAAGCTTAATATAGTTGTTATAGAACTATATTTAAAGTTAGGCCTATTTCATTGTAATAATGCATTAAAAAACATAAAAAATGCACTTTATGCCAGAAACCTTAAGGAAATTCTTTAAGTTTTTAATTCATTAACAAAGCTATTTAAGTAGAAACAAATTATTTTTGTATTAAATTTATCTTTTTTGAATCATGATAATCTTATGTTAAATACATCTTTTTACAATTTCTGTTTTACTTCCGAATCAAGGGACTACGCTCACATTCATATACCTCGGTTCGTAGCTCCTTTAAGTATGTCCAAAAAATGCTTTTCTTCAGAACTATAGTATTAGTGTTGTTAAGCAACGTCTTTTGGAACTATAAAACGTGGCCAAAATACAAAACAAATAATTTTATATTTTGGTCAGTATAAAGCGTAAGATGTGAACTGACTTGCTTGCTTCACTTCTGCTAGTAATGTTGATTCTTCTAGGAAATAGAATGAGAAATAGAAAAGTATTTGCTAGATTAAAGACAAAGACAATGTCAGGGCCACCAACTGTTGATGCAAAAGTGCAAACTACATAGATAATTTTGCACTAGAGTAACAATTGATACATTCAAAAAGTATTTTTTAGCTATTTTTAAAGGTGATCTTCCAAATCTCAGGTGTCCTCCCTTGTAAAGTACCTTACAGAAGAAATTAATAAATTTTGTTTGATTGTTGTGGTGTAATTGTGTACAGCAGCGAGAAACCTTATGATATTACACACAAGTTTGCAAATTTCAAACAGTTGGCGTGGTCATTATTAATAAGCTATTTGATGGAAAAGTAAGTTACCTCTAAGAAACCATCTCAAATAAATCTTGTACTTATACGTCACATAACTTACATTTCCAAAACTGGCATCTTCTATAAATAAAATTGAAGCCTACTTAAGTAATCCAGTTAAATAGAAGTGACTGTGGGCTCTGTTGATCTTCTCTCCCTGTTAGATGTTCACCTTGTGCTGTGTGGTTTTGTACTGCTCTGCAAGCGTATCCATTCTTCACAGGCCTCCTTCCCCTTACCTGGTGACAGTTAGTTTAAGTAGTTTAAAATAAAAAAAAATGCTATGCTTTCATTGAAAGGACCGTTTTGTTGGGTTAGGAAACTACAATTAAAGTTAATACATGGCGCTGCTGTGCAGCAGAGCAACTACCCTGCATCTGTACAGAACTGATATTTTACTTTATGAAAGAGCCAAAAGAGCCCACTGCCTTTGGTAACAAAATGGGGAGTACTATAATGTGTCAATTATCAGTGTGTAGATTAATTATATGCTTCATAAGTTGACCAGTTTACCTTGAGCTGTAAATAAAAAATTATGTAGCCTAAAACCTTCATTTTACAATGCCCATCTTTAAGAGAGCTTGATTGTACATGGTGTTTCCATCGTAGCAAAAGTAATTTTGCTCCATGAAATGTACAACTTATGTTACCTAGTACTACTGTACATGGTTGGTAATATAGATAATCCATGATCTTAGATTATCTGCGATATCGCCCCCGTCGATAAGTTTGGTTAATCAAAAGTTTGCTATCCACTTTTGTATGTATGGATTTTCATTTTATTTTAAGCTAAAATTTGCAGTTTGCAATTTTACATGTTTTGTTTGGATAATGGTTACAGGCGTCATCACGACTTTCTCACAGAGGAAGATGACTACATTGCTCCTGGTGATGTTGAAAACATTGTAGCCACCTCGGTTATAAATCAAATAAATAATGTTATTGTGTCTAATATTGCTGGGAGGTATCCACATTTATTAACTGCACAGGTAATTTTTCTGATTGAATGATTATTTACACCAATATTTTTGTATTATAATTAAATAATTTCAATTTATATGTTTTAGGTCTTTATGTTATGTTGAACTACATTTTATTAAATTGACATATCATAATATAAAACAAATAATAAAATTTTCGGAAATTACTTGTTTACATATAATTCCCCTATGGAAGCTTCAGTTATTTTGTGTATAATAATTGAGTTACGTAATTTTCAGTTGATCTTTTCCTTCAGAAATATGTTTTTAAAGAGATGTACTGTTTTGATAAACTGTTCATCAGTATGGGCCTTATCTAGAAGACTATGTTGTAAAAAGTGGCTAAAAGAAGTGAAATGAAACATTTCATTGATACTGCGTGCTGTTAGAACACAGATTACTTAACCCTTTTGGTCACAAATTTGTTTCCAATTTTATCTCTTGCAGCAAACAAATTTTTTGTATAACACTGTATTTGTATATCTGTATTGCCATCCTTCATTGTTTCTGAATCAGCGAAGGACGCATGTAATGTTTTATATTATTGGTTATAGATATTATTGAACAAGGTTGAGGTTGTACCGTCATAACCTGAGCCATTAATTTTAAGTACATATCCATAAATCCACATTCTGTACACCCTCTGTACTGAACATGTTTGACTTAAAGTGTTAATTTTCGATTTAATACATAATTTTTTGCTACGAATAACATTAATTTTAATAAAATGTAGCATACTAGTTTTGTACACCTGAGACAATATAAAATTTTTTTGTTGAAAATTTAATTCCTGTAAAACAAATGCAACCTTACAATGCAAAATTCTACGTGTTTTTCAGTTGGACTTCAAACCTAGACTAGCATCATTTTGGTTTCTGGGTGGTTTGCCTCCCCCAGACGTTGTCCGTAAGTCGAAGGCTGGTAACGAATGGCAGAAGGACATGGCAGAAGACCCAGTTGACAGAGCCTTTCAGTACTTTGGTAAACCTTCCCTGCAGCTGCGGAGTAATTTGCCACTGCCACCTCTGCTGAACTTGGCGGAGGGCAAGAGTACAGACTTTGAAGTGCCGAGGTTTGACTATGATCCTAGTGTGTTGGGGTTTGTTAACAGGAAAAGACTACATGGCACCAACATACCAGGTGGGTATACATTAAAGCATGCTGCAGGTGGTCTGGTTTTTCAGGCCACATCAATAATGAAGGGAAGTTGAGCGTATCCGGAACAGAATTGTTCAGTTCCCAGTTTAGTGATTTACACCGCTTCGTGACCAGATATTGTAAGAGAGATTACTGGACCCACACTGATTCTGGCGAGACAAGATGCTGCTGTGCTGTTGTTTGGTGCTAAGTTGGCTACGTATAGGCCAGTCAGCTATATGTTACGCTGCCCTTTTATTAAGTGGGAACACCCAATATGTAAAGGAAACTTCTTGTTAGTATATCTACTGGACAAATTTCCTAACCTTCCGTGATGACTAGAAATTTGTACAAATAAAATCACATTAATGGTTTTTTAATTCTTATTTTTAAAACAGGCACTGCAAATAGCCAATGATCTGATAGCTGAAAATTCCAAATCCCTTGTTAAGATAGTTGGTAACCTACAGTTCGATAGTCTATGTAAAGTCTGCAAAATTTTTAGTAAAAATTTCAAGAACATCTGTAGTGCATCATATACGAACTGTTAGAGAACCTGTAAGGTTTTTTATTGTAATATTGTATTAAAAACTCACAAAACCAGCACTTTATGTAGCTAATGTGTGAGTCAGTACTGAACAAAAATAACTTAAGCCTATGTTAAAATAATAAGGGTACTTTTCAACTCATTTATCTGGCAGTTTGGCGATATATGCTATATTTTAGGCTTTAAAAATAAATCAAAATCAAACAAAAGACAGTGGCAAACACTTATGGTCAATCGTAGCTGACATCCTGATGTGTTGCTTTGCACTTCACTAAGGCCACTGGTACAAGTGGTTGGTCTTCGTACACATGTGTGTGTTGTTGCTATCTGGAACAACCTTCCTCTGTCCAGCGCCACTGATGTTGACACGTCTTGTCGAGTATAATGAGCAGTTCTCGAGTTGGAACAGTCTGTTTCATGTGTAAATGTTTTACAGACATGCTCAAATTGCATAAACAACATGTGCCTACAACATACCATGTTCAGGCAGAGGCAGATTTATACTTTTATTGGCAAAGGGGCTATAATTTGTGCCCATTTCAGGCAACACACACAGACAGGTAAACAATAATGTCCCATCAAACGGGTCTGACCCGAGCAGGGGTTCACATACAAATCTTGACCTACATTAAAAAACACATGTAGACAACACACGATAAATGCCCTACCATGAAGGAAACACGAATTCAAGATTTGCAAATATGATGCATGTATTGTACAAATGTTACAGGTGTGTGGACAGTTACAATTACAATAAGTTGAATAGGTTGGTTGACAAGGAACAAATCAATTAAATTACTGGAAAACAGGGTTAATAATTACTAAAGTACCAATAGTTAATAGCTCCACTGCTCGTGCCACATGAACACTCCGTCGGCCATGCACCACCGAAACGAGAAGAAATCTAACAGGGGATAGCATGCGACTTACCGAACTGGAAGCGAACCTCCACAATGTGCGACCCAACAAAAATACAACAAACGAAAAACTTACCTAATTACGTGCGTGCCGACCGAGCGTCGAGGTAACAGAGCAGAGAAGGCAACCTTCCCAAGGTGGCGACGGGACTCAGACTGACTTGGAGGCGGACAGCCGTGAGCCAGGTGAAGGTAGGGGAAGAGGGAGAAAGTGAGGTATTAAGGGAGGTGAGGTGACGAACAAGTCCGAAGATGCCCAAACCAGGCCGACGGGTGCGTGTGCGCACTTAAAATAGGGCACGTAGTCCAACGCCACAGAGTTCGATCGTGGCAGTTCTCAGTTCGCACTGATAATATTGCTGATGATCTGCAGAGTCTTGTAAACAATACACATACATTGAATCTTCACATTAGTAGGAGGAAGGGTGTGTGGCCCAGCACAACTTGTGCCTTTTCTCACCTCTAATTCCTCCATTTCGTCAAAACTTGAAGAGGCACTCCCCCATCCCAATTTTCCCATTTTTTTTAAAACTAAATATAAATACTTATAGGAAAAAATTACAGGAAATAGGCAACTAGGCTAACAGAGGTACAAGTACTTACAGATGATACTTGTAAATAGGTACACAAACATGAAGGGACGATACACATTTTTTCTTGCAAACGCAGTCGCAAAGTTTTACCAGTATCAAACTGGCTTCCTCGGGAAGGAAATTAGTGTATCTTTGGTAATGTTACAAACTTATGACAGTGCTTGTATTATAACCACGTACTTAAATAAAATAACTCCTGGCTATTGCTAATTTATATTTTGTTGTTCCCCTCGTAGATATCATAATATATTTCTTTTAAAATATATTTTTAAATATTTTTAAAAATTACTATGGTGATAGTTTTGAAACGAGGTTATTCTACAGTAAATATAATTTTTTAAAGTACCGTAATACTTACTATCCTTTTTAGCTACTTGTCTTTTTGCCTCTCAAGGTTACATCTCGCTAAGCCCTACCGTGCGGTAAATCTATCTGTGACCTTAGGGACGTACAGGATACTCCCTCTACTGGTGACAATTTTCATAATGTACGATGGGCGGTACTATTCATTTCTCGATAATTCCACAATGCTGAACTCTAGATTATAATTTTGCCCATCTTCGTGCACTTGCCTGCCCTACATTTCTGTGAAGACTTTTGTTTTTTCATAGTATTTTCTATTTTATTGTGGTGTGTGTACTGACTTAGATTGTTGGTTGTAAAAAAAAAATGTTGACTTCCAAGAGGTGAAATAAATAAAATTGAAAATAATGTTATGACTGTACGTGTTAGGTTATGTGTTTCATCAATACTTAGTGATCAAGAAGTTCTATGTTATTGGTCCATTTTAATTTTTGTTAAATTTTTACAGTAGTTCATTTTTTCCAGCATGAAGTGGGTGTTATGTTTTTTAAATGATTGTTGATCGGCACGAAATTATCACAATTGTTTTATTAATGCAGGTTTTTGGCCAGGAGATCATTGTGAGTTTGGCCTGCTTTCTTTCCACACTCGCGGAAATATGCTTGAGAGGCCGGCACATTATGGAGAAGATGAGCATCAAGAAGCATTACATGCCCAAGCAATTTTGGCATCATATGGTTGGCTACTTCCCCAAGCTTGTTATCAAGGTAACTATGTTAGGCACTTTCAACCAGTTTAAAAAACATTTTTTGGTTTTGCGTATTTATTGTTGGTTTGATAATAGTCACCACAATGAAGATTGCACTCTTTATTTGCTTAATGTTACATATGCGTATCATTTTTAAATGGCTAGTTGTTGTGGTAGGTACTCTGACTCAGTTATAAAATATCCAAACTATGCTGTATTGAGGGCATGGACCAGAGTTTCTTGGCTTTCGAGAAAATTATATTTTAAAACCCGTATGAGAGCCAATATCTTAAAATTTCTTTGTAACTTTGTTGCAAATTTTTTTACTATGTAATGTAGTTTTTCGAGACAAACTGTATGAAGATTTTAATGGATTTATCAATTAAAAGGAAATTTCATTAATTAACTGATCAGCTACTATTTTGCTGTCTTCTGTTTCTACAAAATTAGAGTATATAGTTAAAACCAGTTATAACAAAGTTACGAAGCAATTTTACGATATAAACTGCTATTTGTGTTTTAAAAAATAATTATAGTCAAACATGAAGGCCCGTGCCTTGAAGTCTTGTTCACAACCTCACATCAGATTCGGAAAATAGTTATTGTTCCATCTGTTAATGAAAATATGGTAGTGAGATTACATAAGTATTATTTCACATCATCACGTATGCACTTTCCGTTGTTGCATGTTTGTCCATATTATTTTTGATAGCTTGCAGTGTACTAACTTTAATATGTGCCAACATTAAAATATTTGTTAAGGTTTTTCACTTTGGATTGAGTAGCTTTGAAGACTATCTTGCAAAAAATAGCAATAAATATGTATTTTTGGCCTTGAATGTTGACCTAGTGGGTAACGTAAAATCTAAACTCTGTCATTATTAGGCTGCATAAAGTGTTTGGTGATTCCTGTAAATTACTTTGTAACAGATGCTTTCTAAAAATCAAAGATGATCTGGTTTGACCCTCTCAAATCCAAAAAATTGTTTTATTTGTGTAGTTATTTATTTGTATCAATCACTATACAGATGTTTGCAGATTAAAAACCTACCTTTTCTTAAAAAAAAGTGAGAACAGAGAGCAAGCAATGAGCAACTTCTTATGAATATGAAATTGTTTTCAGTAGCTGATTGGGCTGAAAATTGGTGGGGAGGTAGCTTAGAACCAGGAGAAGGACATGGGATACTTTTTATTCCGTTCAACCGCGTTCGTGTGTGACGTCAAAGAGAATAGAAGTCACTATAAAATGTGGTATAAAAACGCATATGACATGGAATAACAAAATGCAAATGACAAGTAAACATAATTTTGTCTATGGATAAGTATGTTTGAAAATGTGATAACTATAAATTTTGTCAGAAATCATTAATCAGTAATTTGTATTCTCCATTGACAATGCCGCGACCAAGACGATTAAATCTTTCCCGACAAAGCAGGTTCACGGGTAGGAAGACCGTCTGCGTTGTTTGTTCTTGCACCTGATAATAAAACAAATGAAGAGTGCAACCAATGCACCAAAATACATGAAAAATAAAGAATCATTAAAATACTTAATCCAAAATCTGCTTACTTATTGCCTCTAAGGCGGAACAGAGTTAGCATGGCCAGCTAGTATACATATAAAACGAGAGCACTAAGTGATTTTTTACAAACACAAAACACAAAATATTTTTCAAATAGTGTTATACAGAAAAATAAGTCCACAAACTAATGAAGTATTATCATTATCAATAAACAGACGTCTTCGGAACAAAGCGTTCCCAAAATACTGTAGTAGCATCAGTCTTTTGTTGCTACCAAACAAATTTTATTGTAGCAGTGCAAATTTACAACGCATAGGGCCAACATTAGTGGCCAGCATAGCATCCATCAATGTAATAAGCGAAAATCTTTATAATTTGATTTCACTCTACAACTTCAGTATCAGTAAATCAGTAAAAGCAGTGGCAGAACAATCTCTCTGAGCCTGCAAGCAGCAGATGTGTACGCCATACAGGGTTACAAAATGGAGGCTAGATGGTGCCACTGTAGACCATTTGATGTTTGACTGGAAGGGATGTAACATTTTATGGTGCCGTTGGCAAAATAGATCCTGAAAATTACATATATCACGTTTTCTCGATGCTAATATAATTATTATAGGAGCTATAACCATAGCGTATGATAGTAACTGTCGTATCTGACACTTAATGTGATTTGTATCAATCAACTCTGGTCACATAAATTATCAGATTCAGTATGATTGCTGTTATGTGTAAGTAAAGTACAGTAACGAAACATACAGTGGTGTGGATACATATTTATTACTGAAAGATAAAAAAAAGAGTTTAGTCAGTAATGTAAGTAGGTATACAGATGTCTTCAACAGCACTGCAACACTGTGTGGTGCGGCAACTGTCCCACGATGGGCGACCAAAAATGTGGCGCCGCACATCTGTCCCATTGTCACACGTCCACGACTAACTCAGCGTTACATTAACAAATCAAAGGCATGGGTTCTTACAACGTAGTACGAGACGAGGAATGAAAATGGCAGAACTCTTGCAAATTTTGGGGTTTATTCAATGAAGTAACATTTCAAACTTATACAGTACTTCAAAAATTTCTACTGCCGGGTGATACCCTTTGAGCAAACCGAAAAATAAAAAAAAAAAATTTACATTCCAATAAAGTTTATAGACTGGTGATCACCGAAAATTTAAACTCCAACTTCACAGATAACTTCAAACACGTTTAAATAAATAAAAGCCTTGGCCTACTAATGGCGCAGAACCACCCGTTCACGACATTTTACCAGCAGGACCCTATCGGTTCTGCCTCCATCCTCCCTCAACTCACACACAACTGTCTCTCACGCTGTCTTGAACACGACCAAGAACTCCGCGGCTGCCTTACACAACACACAGCCTTCTCTGCCTACATCTAGCCAACCATAAGCTGCCCTTCGCGCGCAAGCTACCGGGCTACCGGTGTCGCTCATCATTGGTGCCGCCCCGTGGCCATTACAGGAATCAATTAAAAATATTAAGTTTTTCATAATTAAAAGAACATTTTAAACATGTAATATTTCCACATAATTATAAACATTAACATTTTAGTTTCCAAACCAATTATATACAAATAATTAAGTATGTACTTTGTAACCAGGTCAAAGAAACATTAAATTAAAAATTTATGTCATCAATCAGCAACGGTCTGTGGTTTTATTGGCTGCAAGCAAATATGGCTGCAAATTCGTAACGATCATCTTTATAGGCCAGTTTTGCACTGAAATATAGCAACTTTTTGTGGAAACTGTGATTAAAGATTGATATATCTGTCCTTTTCACACTCCTTGCTTTAACAATGAACAAATATAAATTTGTTAAATTGAAATGCAAATAATTTAAGCAAAAAATACATATTGAAAATTTACTAAATATAAATAGAATCATTTAAATTTTAAGTAAATAATATATAAACCAAGCAAACTGTTATTCTTACTGTTAAATGAGCAATTTCAAATTACCAAATTAAGTGATACTTTGTATTTTAAGAAGAATTAGTTCACAGTTACTGAAATTATTTAAAATATGAATAAATTTCTACTGATGTGCTGGCTTTTAACAAATAAATTACAAATAGTTCTTAACAGAACTCTCAGATACCGTTGTTAGAATGAACATGAGGCCTACATTATAAGTGACAACTAAATATGAAACAAACATACTGTAAATTAAAACATGTAAAAACAAATCTGGGGTCTGGGCGTGGACCACGCTACAACTGTTTAAATAACAAAAGTGTTGTAGTAGGTGCAGTACTCTCACGACAGTGCAATAGTGCTTCCTTGACAGCATAGAATGAGTGTTAAAGCTGTTGACACAGCCTCAGTTACTTTTGTGAATGTAGTGTTCTCTCCAGGCCAATTTTGGCAGGCGCCCCACCCGGCTAGTTTTCTCTACCACCCGGCTAAGAAACAAGACCTTCCAATCAGCACCATCAAGCTTATTCTTCAATCCACCCAGCTGGTCTCATGAACCACCCAGATCTAAATTTTTGCTGGGGAGAACACTGGAATGTAACTGTTGCAATTCACTGTCATAATAGTTATAATGATAATCATAATAATAAAATAGTAAAAGTTGCAAGAAATTGCTCTCACAGTTAGTATACAGCATAAAAATGAATTACGAGTAGGAGCTCACTGAATATCCCAAACACAATTCATTGAAATGTTATAATTAGAGATGAGGGTTTATCGCAGGAAAACTTGTTTGCTATTCCAACACATGTTCAGCTCAACAGAAGATTACTGACTTTAACTTGTACTTGGAACTGTTTGATTGAGCCAATAATAATCCTGATATTATATTTGATACCTGTTATTGGTCTGCAGACAGTTATGTTGTGTCAGAAGTATATCACCAAATTATAAATGTTGCAAGAAACTACAGCGTTTTCAATGGTATGTTGGCACAAAACATTTTTTGCAATATATCATCTCATTTATAATACTGTATATTGAATTTTTTCTTTTTTATAATTAAAAAAAGAAGAAGATTCACAGTATGGTAGATGAAAAGTGCCGTTATCGCCAGTTTTGTGTAAAATTGTGAAGTGCACATTTCTGTTGTAAATCACATTTATTATATGTACTATGTTTACTCGTGTATAGCGCACACTTTCATTCCAAAACAACTGATAAAAATTCAGGAGTGCACGCTATGCACGGAAAATCTGGGAAAAAAAGTGGAAAACCTTTGGCGGAGTGGGGGGGGGGGGGAGAAGGTGGAGTTGTAGTCATAAACTGATGAGTGTCAAGAAGTCAAGAATGGGAGGAATATTTATCATCACCTGGTTCTTCAATCATTACTCCTCTTCCTTTTTTTTATCATCTCCCTCCCCCCCCCCCCCTCCCATCCCACTGCTGTAACCATAGCTGCTAAAATCCTAATTATTTTGTTTGTCCTTATTCACGTTTCATTTTCAATGTGTTAGTGTTTACACAGTACACAGGTTAAAAATTTGTCTGATGATGGCCAGAAGTCTACTAGTTTTTACACAGGTAGATTTAAACTGTCTTGTTACAAAGTATGCTGCTCTGCATTTTGACGTAGTAGAAACAAGAAAGTTCGTGAATGGCTGGCAGAAGCAATTGGAGAAGTTAATTTGGAATGTCACGTGATCAGTGATCCTTCCGTGGGGAAAGAAAGAAAAAGACACACTTGTTATTTTTTTTTTACCAGGGTGGGGGAGAAAGTGTCACAAATACAAAAGGCCACATTATCTCCGTATCGTTGATATGGGACATGCTGGAAGCAGCAGGCAAACAGAAGAGAGAGAGCGCATGCATGTGGTCTTGAAGGCACACACACACGTTGGCAGGCAGCAAGCAAGCGACCTTGGGAGGCTATTAAATAAGACAGCTGCGGAGAAGGGAGAGACAAGCCACATCCCATGGCTCTTCTCCACACTCTCAGCCACAGTCACTCTCTAGCCTGTGTGAAATTTATCTTTCCTCTCTCTCTCCTTTGTTGCCAGCCACATATGCTTCTCCCTCTGCCCTTGCATCGTAGCCTCCCTTGCACTGCGTCACCATCTCGTACTCCCATGATATTTTTTAACATACTAGCAAGATGCTTAAGTTTTTTTCTCCTGGGACTAGTATCAACAATTGTGGTGTGCACTATATACAAGAATATACTGTAACATACTTATCAAGTAAATATGTAGTCAAAACCAGTAAACAAAAGTGCAGTTTTCAGAGTACTGTTAAATTTGCACTACTGTATTTGCCCATGTAAGTCACGCACCTTTTTTTTCAATAATGAGTTTGGGAAAAAATTTTTCAAAAAATATTTTTTTTGGAAAAAAAAAATCAAACTCATTGTAGTAGACTTTAGATAGTTGCTGGCAAGCAAATGTTAAACGTACATCTTAGCTATAGAGAATGTACACAATATGATGTTCCAGGTGTGATATCACGTGTTACACGTATTGATTATCACTCTGAGTGGTAATGGACACACAACAGTTTGACAATGTGGCACTAATATGAATGCACAAACAATTAGCAACTTGCCAACGAAACACAAAATGAGTCGAAAAACCAACGAAATGAACGGTCACAGGGTGTCCACTCGTCGGGAAAACCGGGAATCGTCAGGGGATTCGAGTTTATGAGGGAAATATCTGGGAATTGGACAATGTCAGGGAACTTCCTGAGTTATTAACTAATTTTGTTTAAATAAGATAACCCGCATATAACGGTTGAAAAAATAGATGCTAATTTAAAAAATTATTTTAAAAGCATTACATTATATAATTTTACGAAACTCGTTGCTACAAAAGACGTTACAAAGCTTTCCACGACCCTAGGAGACAAAACCTGAATTACACGCCGCACAGGCTCTTCCAAGTGCATTCAACCAATCCAACACACAATTTGAGTACTTCCCAGAGTAGTCAACCAATCATTTGCTCGCAGTCGCATTTATCCACGGCCGCTGTTCTAACTGAATACCGTGCCCCCACAAGTATAGTTGCCATCTTGTGAAATATTAACAGCACGCCACCAGGCTGTTTACTTTACGTGTCAGCACCAGCCGCACACGCAATAACATTTTACGCCGCTTTCAACCGTTAAATATGTATAGGTCATTCGGGATAAAGTGAGTCGTTACTGCACATACGTCACCATCTACAAGAGTTACTTTACTGCTTCTATGGTTAGTAGCGATTCATCACATGCAGTTCCGTGTATTTTCCTATTTGAATACAACATTAGTGAAAGAACATCAGATGAAATCGACCTCTCTGTATTTAATATACTTCAAAATATTTCTTTATGATCTTATTGACATTTCTACTTACAGTATAATTAAACTTAATTAGCGCCAGAAGAATGTGACGCCATCGCCGGCCTCAGGTCATCTTGCACGTTAGCGCTTGCTTTGTACTTCAGACAGTTCAAAGTTCCACTGACAGGTGGCATCAGAACTAGGTTTTCGCAGCTTCGCCAAGTTGCATCATTTGCACGTTTTTGTCCATTGTATTGTAAATTGCTATGAATATCATTGCTAAATGATGTGAAACCATCAGTATTCTGTAAATTATGTGTTACGTTTGCCAGCCTAGAAACAACGTACTTTTTATTTCACATATTAAGAAAATACGTTATTTATTGTTTCTGTTATGTGCGTCGTTTGTGGCAGTAGAACTGAACGAAACTTGAATTCTTGAATTACGTGTCTCATATGTGTTTTTAATGGCAGTTTTGAGTTACAAATTCAAATAAACTATGATCTCATTTACGAGGTTTGTAATGGCAATACTGCGTGTTGTAGCAATTAGTAGATGGACAGAAACCAGTATTATAAGACATTTACTCGCAGGTATTACAATTACTTTTTATTATATCTTATATTCAGCCCACGTGCATTTAATGAGTAGATATTGTAGATATAATTCATCGGAACAGTTTAATGTAGTTGTAAACATTGCATGACCCTATGTAAATAAAAGCACGTGGCAATATTTATGTTTGCATTCAGCGGAAAGATATAAACTGGCCGAAAATATAAATTAATCAGGGCTTTTTTGAGTGCTCAGTTTATTCCGTATCACCTATACACTGCTAATAAATAAAGTAACGTGGGAGGATGTTAGCAACTAAAGTTTCTATTAAATAATCAATGGACACTTCTCTTTGTCAAAGTAATATTAAAACGTTTAAAACGCAAGTTAATTTATTTAGTGAATCAGTATGATAAACATACAGTTCTTTAAGGTTGTTCAAGTGGGGAAAAAACATAATTTTATATTTGTATGAAATAGTGTTAGTTTTGTACACATTACTTGAGAGTACATATACCTCTAACGGAAAAAAATTAACTCATCTAGTTTTCCCGTAATGGCACTTCAAAGTCAAAATTTGCGTATTTTTACATCATACAAAACTTGAAAACCAGTTAACATAAAGAAATGAAAAAAATCATATCAAAACTACGCGTTACTGTCTATGGCCTGTAGCATTTAAAACCCGTTACAAAAAATGTTTATGTTAAATAAAAAATTTCAAAATTTAAATTTTTTTTGGTACTTTTAGAAATTTATTTTAAACACAGAAATATTTTATAATGTGTTTG